>JAYMSU010000519.1:0-13457 GCA_036897765.1 Erodium chrysanthum | reverse complement strand
ACGATACGAACAAAATTATATTAATACATAACATTATTTCACTCAGGGTATTTATCGTAAACATTATTGCATTCGCGTATACATATACAACACTCGATTGAACGAATAATCTCATAACACAATTATCAATATGATCTTGTCCGGTGATTATGAATCAATGTAAGCCTCGGCCGTAGCTATTTACAGCAAACAAATTGTGCCAACTGAGAATGTTTTTGTATAGTTTTTGCCCTCAAACTTCGTTTCAGGTCCACATCTTCTTGCAAGTGTAATCGTAAACACACTGTAAAATACCTCTAGGCCCTTCTTCTGGCGGAGCCTTCAGGAGCCGAGCCACCTTTGAGAACGCAACATGTTGCCTGAACAAGTCTTCTTCCTTCACTTCTGGTCTCGCCTCTGCCTTGACGACTTCTGATCTCGATAATGCCCACTGCATCGCCCATATGGCCAGAGGACGCATGTAACTTAGCGACCTGTATTGCCCGCTGGTGTTCCATCCCTCCGGAGTCTGGAAAGAGTAGCTGCAAATCGATACAAATGTGGTAATTTATTATGAAAATGAACTTGTTCGATGAAGTGTGTGCCCTCAAGGACAAGCTTGTTTTCGGGTTTGAATTTGAAGAAGTTTTAGAAAATGAGCTCATTGAGAAGAGAGATAAGAGCTTAGAGATAAAAACAATAGATAACCAATTAGGCTATGAGATAAATAATTAGAATTTTGGGGATGATGAGATTCGAACTTTTATCCTTAAAGTGCCGGCTCTAGTACTATATTAAAGAACTAACTCAACTAAAAATTCAAACGGGATAGTTGAAGGTACAATTATAATTTTATATACTAATAGTTAAGTTAATCGGAGGCTAACCCTAATCCTACCCTACACCTGCCTCCAAGGAGGTGATCTATTGGGACTCAAACCTATGACCTTAAGGAGGTGAGATAGCTCACTTGACCACTAAGCCAAACCGAATGGGCAGTGAATGATTGTTCGATGCAGTAAAATCATCAGTATGCTTGAACCTAAACTCAAATAGAAATATTTGCAGGATGTTTCACAAGTTCCAGAAAAATGTCATGTTTCAAGTTAAACCAGAGAAAGAAGAGAAAGTGAGAGGAGAGATCACTCACCCGCGTCCTTCTTTAGACCATACAGCTTCATGGATTCCATTTGCAGTCTGAAATCCCATATCAACCATGCCTTCTTGAAGCATTGTTGCAGCAACAGCATACGTAACTCCAGACCAAATTTCTCTCGACTGCATTGATGTTGAATCAACTGTTCCATTAGGTAGCATTCCATTCACGGCCCCTAGCTTGCCACCCTTGACCTTCAAGACATTGTAATTATAAACCTTCTCTAGTGCACTCTTTGCTTTGTCTTCATCAACAATTGGCTGAAGACCACAAGCTCGAGCATACCTACAGAGAAGCAGCCACTGAGTAAGTCAAATCATTAAAAACTTTATGAATATCAACAGAGTTTACTTCAGCAAGAAGATACCATTGCCCAGCCAGTTGATCAGCTTGAATAGATGAACTTGTACTACTGCCACTATTGTCGTAGTTGAAGTAAGAACCATTCCATAGCTTCTCATACACAGCTTTTGCCTTCTGAAACTTGAACCAAAAGTAATCCTCAGAACCCTTGTCACCAACTTCGCGTGCCATGGCTGATGTTGCCTGTAATGCTGCAACCCATAGGCCGCCACAGTAAGCACTCACTCCAGAGACAGACCATGTATCATAGGTCTGATCAGGGAATCCCTCGTTCTCAATCATTCCATCTCCATCCTTATCAAACTGTTCCATGTAAGCCATTGCTGTGTAAACCGAGGGCCAAACAGCGCGAGCAAAGGTTTTGTCACCAGTGGCAACCACATCCCTGTAAACTTGCAGAACAAATTTCGGGTTCAAATCTTTCCACCTATCCGTGTTGAAGAAGTTATAGGAATTGACTTCAAACCACGGGTCACTGTTTCCAATGTCATGTGGGACCGCTCCGAGAACCTTCCTTTGGGCCCACTGTCCGTTGATTAAAATTTTCATCTTGCTGGGATCATGCATCATTACCGCTGCTGCAAAGTCCCTCTGGATACTGAGTTGAAGTTTCGGGAATAGCATGACTATTGCAAAGGATGCGTAGAAATGAACGTCGTAAGTGTTCCACATTTGATATTCAAGCCCTTCAAAATAGAGGAACTGGCCTATGTTTTCTTCGCCTTTCTCAAGTAGGTTTGTTCCAAAAGCAGAGTTTGATGCAACGGGATTGTGCACTTGCTCAAGCATGGAAGTCATCCTTTCAAGAATTTCAACAGCGGTATCAGTTTCTTGGGTTTCATTGATCACATTCTTCAAATCTGATCCAGACTTATCGAGGGAGAATTTTCTCTCTCCTATACTTACTAAATTGTGAACTGGAGGGGATCCATCTGGAAGAAAACAAAAATCAAAATAAATTCAACCTCTATGAAACAAGCTGATTACTTGATTTAGAAGACAGATTCTGGACCTTAACAATACCTGTCCAAATTGTGCCCCCTGAATTAAGGTAATAGAGCTCATTGAAAAGAGTCGTGGGGTACCTGTAAATTTATATCAATGGCAGAAATTGAGTATCTACCTGGATATTATAACCAAATAACACCATTAGCCTCACCATTCGGGAAGTCTCTTGTCTTCGAGAATAGGTCTTTGCCAAGCTTCTATTTGGGACTCCCAAAGGCCATGCTCTGGGTTGCAAAGGAAAAGAAACAGAAGTAAGAACTAGAACGCCAACCAATTTTTTAAAATAACTAGCGTCACATTCTCAGATTTTTGACTCAGCTTCATAAAAAATCATCAGTTCCTCAAGGACAATGAATTATACCTTTCAGAGCATCATGAGCAATGTCTACGGCGGCATCACCATGAGTACCATAGAATTTAGTGTAACGCCTACAGAAACAAGTTTTAAGCATATGATTTGGATTTGAGTTATTCCACAGACAAGTATTTAGCCACATACCTTAGATAGGTTTTATCGTGCGAAAAGTTCACTTCAGGGGAATCCCATGCCAAAGAAAAATTAACAGTACGTACTGCATCTGGTGGAACTGTCACAGACGCAGCAATGGCCGCTCCTATAGATGATCCTGGCTCTGAAGGTGTTAATTTTTCAGCAGGATGAAGATGATCAAAGGATCCATGCTATTAGAAACAAAACAAGAAAGATAAGAAAGTTTATATCAGAAAATAATCAAGTTGAACAATAAGAACGGTGAAAATAAGAAACAGAGATCCAAGATACATAGCACATATCTGCCTAAGAAATGCATGTGAGAGAATAAGCTTACAAACCTCTTTTATTTCATTCCACATGTCTTTAGCTGTTATACCTGGGGTATCCCCAGATATGACAAAGCAAGGGCACTCTGAGACATGGACACCATCAGTTTCCTCGGCTGCAATCACAAAAGTCAAGGGAGGCAGTCCATTTGCAGTCCTGTACAGATATAGAAGACATTAGGCACAGAAAAGCTGTATATACTATACTAATTGAATTGGACAAACTAAATACACAAAGTTATCCAATCTATTACCAAGGATGAAACTTACTTGTGATGCAAGCGCACACCACGCACACCATCATTAGACCTAGCAAAATATCGAGATTGTCAGTAGGATAGATTATAGGATGCATCAAAAAGAAGTTCTGAACAAAAAAAATGGGTGAAAAAAGTACCAGACAAATAAATAGATGTCATGCTATAACTAATAAAAAAAGTTGCTTAACATAAAAATCTCAGAATGGGGGAAACCAGGAAATTGTTAATGCTTACTTAATTTTTGAGTTGACATGCTGACCAGAAATTTCAGAATCCCCTCCAACGGAATTCTGCATGGACATGGACAGAAATGAATTGCATTATGTTTCTGGTGTCATTTTCTGCTATTCGTAATAATATGCTGACCAAAAAACACTCACTGTCCAGGTGAAGAGTAAGGTGATATCTGCAGCAGTCTTTCCAGAATTGTATAGCTGAAGAAAAATAAAAGGGTATAGTGTTGAGAAACACTGCTACAACATTAGACAAACAAATTTTCAAAACACAATCCTACCGTGTAAGTAAATACTGAGGTAGGGTAGCTACTCTGTTTATAATTATGGGGGATAAATGGTGAAATCTGACGACAAACTATTTTTAGTTCTGGATCAGGTTCCCCTGCATTTTCAAGAAGGAAAAAATGTATTAGATGTTTTCATGAATAAGATCATAAGACCTTTATGAACAGAACTTAGGGTAGATTACCCTCATATACGGTCCACGCCCTAGGGTACAAAGCATGATATGTAGAATGATGTCCTTTCAGATTCCAGTCCCAAGACCCAATCCCGGAAACCGCAGATTCTCTGTCCATCCACAAGACTCTTAGTAAGTATGTATTTTCTTTTCATTATTCTTTTATCTGTTCAATTCCATTACAGTTTACAAAACAAAGAGACGAATGTGTACATAACGTATGGAAAGCAAAATATAATGATCAATTATAATAGTGACTTACTTGGGAGCATCTGTGCACAGCACAGTAGAATATTTCTCACCATTGGGACGTGAAATGAAAATCTGCAAGAGATATTTATAATACAATAAAATGTGACACCACTTGGCAAGCAATTAAGCAAAACTATGCATGCACAATTTGCATTATACTTACAGAAAACTGATTGGCTATGACTGGTTTTTCTTCCACCACACCTGGGAAAAGTTGCAAGCGCAAAAATTCACCTCTATAACTTCTTCCAATGCTCCCTGCACTGAAGGTTTTAACAGGGCGAGGGAGAAGAAGTGCATCAGAACAAGGACTCTGAACTGATCAATATCAAAAGTTTAAATGTAGTACAGATCAGCAACCTACCCAATACCACCAAGGGGAACTCCGTGAGAAGAGGTGACATGATGCTTTACAAAAGGATTGATGAGGACCAGCTAAAATATAAAACAGAGAGTTGCACTTTTAACACTAAGGATTGGATGATTGTGGTTGAGAAAAAAAAATATAGGCATAACAATAAATGAAATTAAGTGTATAGTCTGTAAGGGAATATTACTTTTCCTTTGGCAGTTTCTTCTTGGACATGTCGCCATAGCCTAAAGCCTAGTGGAGCCTGACAAAAACAAATAGATAACATGATCAACAAAGTCAACTTGAAAAGAAAAAAACAAAGATCCCTCAAATGTAGGCATAAAAGTGGGTTGAAGCATGTCATGCTGAAATCATGTTTCTTAATTAAACACGTCATGAACATTAATACATGTGGTTTTTTAGGTTGCTAAACATAGTAACATACCAAATGAAGTATGTCTTTCAAAGTTAAGGAAAACTCTGATATGGCATTTCCCTTGCTATTTACTCTTCGCTGCCATGTGAGTGATGAAGGTTTCCCTGGATCAACCTTAAAATAGACACACATATGAAAGAAAATGAGAAATCATTCCAGAAATATGCATTATAATCAGTCAGTAAACGGTCCTCTATAACCTCAAAAGGTCAGATATTGTTGCTAAACAGGAAAGGAACTACTCCATGGCTATAGTAGAAACACATACATTCCTGTACATTAGGACCCAGACAGATATTTGATATGGCACCAAAAATGTATATTTTACGCCTCAGTTTAAAAATGGTTTTAAGAGTCACTTCCTATACCATGGTTAGGAGATATAACATTTTTCCACCCTTGAAATGTTTAACCTTATATAACTAGATATACAGATAAAGAGTCTTGAAACCCATTAGCATCCTGATGTAATCGCCAATAGGAGCTAAAATGAATCATATCTTAGAAAGTTGGGGGAAGATCTCATTGAAATTTGCAGCTTACTTTAACACACGACGTAGAAGGTGACCATTTGGGTAAACGGTGAGATTCTTTATCCTGGTAGCTTTGTTTGGTTGGGGGCTTAGTATGTTTCTGTATTTTCATGGCTAGTTCTACTTCTTGGGTCGGATTTATCAGTGAATCTAAGTTCTTGTTGAATAATAAAAACAAAATCTACCTACCTTATCATGCGCAATAGTAGGTTCCATTTCCCCTCCATGGGGACCATTTGCCAACATCTCTCTCCAAACTATTTCCTGAACAAAAAAACAAAGAAAAATCAGCTGGTGTAAAAAAAAAAACTCGATGTTAATATCATGATTCATAAAATGAGAAAGGATAACTCTACTTTTATGATCAAATAGTTAATTTAAGACCATACCATACCACTTTCTACTTTCAAGTGTTTCACACACTCATCCACATTCCTTTTTAGCTAAATAAAGAAAAGGTGTGGATTGCATTCAAATCCTATATATTTACTGGTTTCCAAATAAGTACAAAACTTCTGATAGAACCCAAATCCTTTCGCAACCAGACAATACATAAACAGAAAATTTCAAACAATTCACAATTCAATCCAGATTTCCAATTTCTCAGAAATGAAACTTGTAATCAACTTCAATTCCTCTACCAACCACACCAAACTTAAAAGAAAATACTCCGTTAAAAAAATCCAAATCAGCTTCAATTCCCGATTCCCAGGCGACTCTCAAACTTCAAATCAATTTCAATTCCGACGTAAAAGCAAATTCCGGCGAAAACATATACGAAAATCAACTATAAACTCCCAAAATCAACTCCAATGGAGATTCGTCAGCGATTTTCGAGAATCGTAAAAGTCAACAACCATCACATACACACACATTCATACATAAGGTTTTGGCATTGATTCCTGAACAGGAGCATGTAGAAAATATCAGAACCAAATCAGATTTAGGAAGGTTCAGGATCAGAAACTGACCTGTGAGAGGAGGAAGAAGAAGAAAGTGATGATCGAAGTGAGTCTCTGCAGAGAACCAGAGACGGAGGGAGAGAATTGTGTAGCGGATTCGTTGAATGATTTGACTTGTATTTTAGTTTCTTTTTAAATATATCGCAAAACCGCTCTTAATTTGCTATTTTAACCCACCGTGTAGTTGTAGTTTGTTGGGATCCTCATCATTGTGGGTCCCGACCTTTTTCTTTTCTTTTAAGTTACACCTAATTTATGTTATTTTTCATGATTGACCCCGTGATATTTTGTTTAATTTTTTTCCAATCGATGCCACAATATATACAAAAATTAAATTTAAATTTAAATAATTAGTCATATACATTGTCCACAAACAAATAAATATAAAGTAAAAAAACATAATAATCAGATATATTATGAATTGTTTGCAAGACAATCAGGTACATTATAAATTATATATATTAAATGTAGGACTTATATCTTTTGTGTATGTAACAACTAGGTATATTATAAATTGTTCACACTATAGATAGTCATCATATCATTTGTACATCATATAATACCAAAAAAATTTGAAAAATAACGTTTTGCTTTAATTTGATATTGTCTTCTCCACCACCATCACACAAATGTTGAGACATTTTTCTCCTTCCATTTTATATTATAGTGTCACGTGAATAATTTATAATGTACTCAATTGTCACGTGAACAATCGTTTATCACAATCATTTGTGATGTAGATAATTTACAATATATGTCACTGTCAAGTGTTTCACGGTGTATTCACTGATTTGTGTTAATCTATTTTAATAAGAATCTGCGTTTAACCCAAGTATTGTATATTCACAAAATTGTAATCAAACAAGTTAACTATTGCGTAAAACAGTTATTATGTTGGAGTGACCGTGTAGAATATAATAGTCAAACATGATAATTTTCAAAGTCAATGTGATAATTTTCAAATACAATTGTAATATGTAAAGATTGTGAATAATTTATAATGTACTTAATTGTGATCACGTGAAGAATTGTATTGCCGAGTAACAATTTATAATATACTGTACATATTTCCCTTAGACAATTGCTAATGTTTTTAACTATGATATGTGTAATTTATAATGTGTCTAATTCTTACGTATGTGTTTACGATGTATTCATTGGTTTCTGGTCACTTGATGTGAATAAGTATTTGCATTTAACCCGACTACTATATATTCACAAAATCGTAATCAAGTAGAATATTAGTATCAAATACAATTGTAAGATGTAAAGATCAATGTGAATGTTTGAAATTCATGAACATGATAATGTTCGAAGTCATTTGTTTGATTATGATATCTTTAAAATAACCTTTCAAAAAAGATGTCTTAAAAAGAAGAAGTTGCGATTGATTTCTCAGTTGTCAATTTGATTGACTACTTGATAGAGAGACGTTTCTCATACGTTGTTCTAAAAAAAACTAAATTATAATACCTAGATTGGCAAAGATTCAATTGTCCGAAAATGGATTTGTTGATGATGCTGATTTGTAATGTGGAAATGTTATGGTGTCATGACAAGGACACAACTTATATGTGTGCTGTTGTCATTGAGTTAAAATGTCTCCATATCAAGACTAAACATCACTTTCCACACTTCTCATCATATAATTTCTTTAACTATCGGTTTATTAATCATTAAAAACTAATCAGAAAATGTGTATAAACTATTAAAACCTGATATTTTTGATTCAACAAGACTAAAACGCTTACTTTGAAATTTCTAAAAAAAAAAATGTCATTCTAATCACTAGGGGGCTATTTTTCTTGGTAATGAACACGAGTTTTTCCAATAATCTGGACAGACATAAACGAATTCGACAAACATAATAACTTGATTTTCATGTTTAAATTTTATATTCAATGGTTACTTTTGATGTTTGAGAAAATAACAGGTTTTGATAGTTTATTTTTGTTTTTACGGTTTGTTTTTAATAGTGAATAAACTCAAGGTTGATTTTGTAATTTAAAAAACTCAAAGTAATATTATGACATTAATATATAAAACTAAGAAACAAGTAGTTAAGAGGCACTCTCAAATAGTCTTTTTCTTTCTCGAGGAACTGTATGTTTTGGACACCATTTGGAAGCTAGCTTTGATGCATGAAGAAACCTACCCAAACACCAAACCTAACTCACCTCTCCTATGCCACACGTACTCGTTTTCCTCGTTTAATTAAATTCTATTGCACAATTCTTTATAAATCAAAATAATAACGATAATAAAACATGTTTGATTTTATCTCGTATGTCAAATTAAAACCCAAGATCTTCATATTTAACTCCAACTTATCTTTATTTATCGGGGGCCACATAATTAATTATTACACAAGAGTAGAAAACTTGGAGAAAACGCCTTCTTATATCGAGAGAGGAAGAGAAAGTACTAGTTTTACGTTTTTTTCTGACTCAACATTTGGTGTTGATTGATTTTTTTTTTTTTACACAAATGAGCTGGTCGTTCACAATCTGTCATATGAATGTAAAACAAGAGAGTTGTGTGCTCTCTTGATCACCCGAGTTTAAACTTTGATAAAGACAAATGACTTGATATCTAATTCTTATAAATGTTTGTTTGTCTTACATGACGTTTAGTGTACTATTTGATAGTGTCGGGGACATGTTGTGATATAACTGTTTAATTTTCAAGAAAGGAAGGGTATGGGTGCAAAGATGTCAAAAAAGAAAGAAGAAAAAAATCGGCCGGCCAAAATCGGTACATGATACAAAATTACAAATGACGTAGCGTGTAATTGGATATTGTATCAGGCTATTTCCCCCCAACCGCCTCCGGGCCCACAAAAACTATCTATTCCGGGCCCCGCAACAACACATCTATTCAGATTTAGACAAACGAACCACAACCACAACAAGGCCGTGGTGTGGGAACGAGTTAGGCAAGATTATACAAAACTCCAATTCATCCTCACCGATTAACACAGTGTAAAGTCACAGTTTGATATGAAAGTTTCCATACATTTATTAAACGTTTATTTAATCAGATACAAAAATAAATACTTGGTCAAACAATTATTAAATGATAATATGAATCGATACAAGAATAAAGATTCAGTCAAAAAATTATTAAATGATAATCTAAATGGATACAAGAATAAAGATTCTGTAAAAAAAACTCGTGAATATCAAAATTTGAACAAAATGTTATAATCACTCCCAAATTGTCGAAGTAGTCATCAGAGGTTGATACATTACATTGGAACAAAATCAAATACATGAATCTGGAATATATCTTTAAAGGCAAGGATGTGAACGATGATATATCATATATGGCAATCAATGGCAGTACCTTTCATCATAAAGTTGGTTCCAAATAGCATTAAAAGCTATGTCTATTCTACAAGGAAAAAATGAGCTTCTAATATTCACCAAAAGCTGCATCTATTACCTGACCGAGATGCTTTGGATGTAATAGGACAGGTTGGTAGAGCACTTGAGGTGAGTGGGGCCGGACTGAGAAGAGAGCAAAGTCGGACACCAGTGATATTTTTTGATAACATCAACATAGTAAGTGCAAATATTGAAGTCACAAAGACATTGCTAAGACCCAAGGCCCAACAATCTCTTCTCTAGCACATTGCCAATAATAAGCAAGAAAACCATCTACCATTTCAACTGATCTTGGCAATACCATACCCATGAACTTATGACAAGGGCAACAAACATAAGTATGCCACGGGAACAATAAGTGTAGTTAATGATAAAAATCACTACATGTTCATTATAAGCCAAAATGACAAGTGTAGTTCACCACAAACAAAAAACTGTTCTCTAGTTGGCCTAGACTAGAGAAAGGGAGGTGTGTTGGAGACCTACAATGGTCTTATTCTATCAAGATATGATAGTTCCTTTTGAAGCATCAGGAAAAAAATGATGTGACTTGAACTAATGACAAGAGAAGTACGGATGATCTATGCCCAAGAAAATCCATTAGGCGGTTGCTCCCTTCAGATAAGAAATGAGATCAGCACGATCCTGCGGCTTCTTCAGTCCAGGGAAAACCATCTTTGTTCCGGGAATGTACTGCACAAAATAAGATTCAACGCCAAATATCAGTCATGGACTATCATCCAAGTGTTTTTTCACTGCACAAAACCAAGCAACACCATTCACAATGCCCCTTGCATGCCATAAATAATCTCATAAAACTCAACAAGATCCTAGTAGAACCATAAACAAACAGCAGGTTGAAGCCTCTACATATTATAGTAACTTTTCAGTTTTCTATCACAAGGTTTTTACTACTAGATAATTCAAAGATGCATTTTGCCACATTCAGCATAAAACCTAGGAATGCCATGGGGAGATACTTCTTGGTTCTCCCTAAACATTGGAACTATTTATCCTAAAATAAGCATCTCATTTGTATATAATAAAATCCCTCCAACACAGTGTCCAAATTCTTATTTAGGAAGTTAGTTATATATGATTTACAAACAACATTCTTAGCTTCAGTTGCAACTTGCAACCACTTAGTAGGGTTGCACATTGAGATTATAGGGGCATGTAATGGGAATGAAAGCACTCCCCAATTAATCCTTAATCATGTCTAAAAAATAGAGGGTACACTTGTTTGGGACGGTAGGGGTACTGGATATGAATAAACAAACTGTTCAATAAGGAGCTGAGTTTAATTATCCTCATTCCTTATTTGTAGTTGATAAGAAATTTTGGATCACATGAAGAGCAAAAGAAAAGATAGATCCAATTTCCCAGATTCTTTTCTTTGGCCATTTCATATATTTCATACCTAACCAACCAAAAAATAGAACAAAAAGCAGGCACTCGTAATTATCTAGCCCTAGATGATACTCAGTCTAGTATAATGAATATTCCTCAGTTTCAGATCAATTAAAGAGGCCAATACACATTTTCCCCACTACATCTACAAAAGCCTATAAGTTGTAGTATGAGTAATTTAATTCTGTTGGAAAACTACATCAGACATTAATGTGTACGACATCACTTACCAAAAAGTTATTTGACTCAAACTCATGCATTGTCTCAAATAAAGCATGAATCAAACTCTCATCTTAAACTTTAAACCACAATCCCCAAATAAAAAGGTATCCATAAAACTTTGGTTTTCAAGTAAGCAAACCATGTAACACATACTATGGATGTAATTACACGTCATAACCTTATCAATATTTTGATAGAAACTGAAACTAATATAATAAAAAATGTAAACCAATGAAATGGGAAGGTCAAAGATAACATAAATGCCACCTCCCATATTATCAATATCATTTGTTAATACTTCTTTGCATACATCTATAGTTAAGAAACTTCTTCCAAGTTCAATGTTCCAAAAACTATCATCATATTCTGAATCTGAAAACAGAGTGGTAATTATCCGTACCTTCTTGGGGTTAAGCAAGTAGTCATACAATGTCTTCTCTTCCCAAATGACAGCCATACTCTTGTTAGCAGCAGAGTATGAGTATCCAGCTGTTGTCCCAGACTGCCTTCCGAAAAGGCCATTCAGATTAGGTCCTGCAAGTTTCAAAAGCTCAAGTAATTGGTCCCAACACAATTAAACAGCAAATCACTACATAATCAGCAGCAAAAAGATTCAAACCAAATGAACTGTGCACCTACACAGTAAAGGGAGCACAATTGATACTTCAAGCACTGATTACATTATATTCTTCAAAAAACGAGAAACAGATTCAAAATGACATTAAATTGCTAGATTCATAGCAATTGATAAAGAAAAATAGGCCAATCTAATGAGATACGCATAAAATTAAAAAGTGCTCAAAACGAATATCATACTGGAAAAGAGCCATAGATATCAAAAACTGAATCTCACTATCTCAACTACCAGAAATGAAATGATAAGCATCTCTATAACTCCAGAGAAAATTATACTTCACAGAACATGGATTGCAAAGCTCGGATAAAATCGAACATGAAGATTCATATGAACAGAGAGAGAGTTGACCTTGCTTGTGACCAGCGCCTTTGTCGACGGTGTGGCACTGAGCGCACTTGGTCTTGAAGATCTTCTCTCCGGACTTGGAGTTACCGGGAGGAGCTTCATCGAAAGACGCCATTTCTCTCTACTTCAACACGAAAACAAACAGATCTTCCTGAATCTCAGCTTGATTCCGACCTCGATGGGGAAGAAACAAGACAATAGCAGCAGGTATTAGAAGAAGGAGCTTTCTAGGGTTCTTTGGTTAGGAACAAACCACGCAATAAAGCTGGCCACGCGTCTCGACAAAGCTATCATTCCCGAAATGACGGATTTGCCCTTCCTCATTCATTGCACATTAAGCTAATCTGTTCGCTGAATAAGATTTGATTACGAGATTAACGTTACCCTCTGATTTCTCTAGAAGGTTCGGTGCAAATGGAATAGGAATAAAAGGCGGTGGCTGGTATTGGATGCACGTGGCAGAGAGGTAGCCGCAAGTTCGTTTTGATTTCGTTGAATCTGTTCTGGTGTTTAATCACAACCGTTGTTTTGGTATAAGACAGTTCGTTTTGAACACTGTCTTTCCAAACTTTGTGAACCACTTAATAGTGGTTGGGCCCGGCCCGTGGGTTCTCGTGACCCGTCCAATTTATTAAATTTCA
>JAYMSU010000518.1:0-13486 GCA_036897765.1 Erodium chrysanthum | reverse complement strand
CATTCAACCTTAGCTGCCATACTCTCAGCCTTCAGCAAAACATCACTCTCAGCTGCAAAATAATATTGGGGCACATTAATATATAGCATAACAGGAGAAAGAAAGCTCAAATTATTATTGAAAAAGAAGAGCAATGTAACGCAAAGATCGTATCAAAACCTTTTAAAACAGTCTTGTAGGGAACCTTGCTAGTTATCTTGAAAACCAGTGCTTTTCCAGGGTCTGGTCCATTGGCCTTTTTATCCTTTGAACTTTTTGATGTGGGTTCTTCTTCAGGGACTTCTTCAATAATGCATTCCTGTCAGTTCATACAAAAATTAGATGCATCTACTACGGCAGAACAACAACGAGAATTAATCATAGACTTTGGATTCAGTGCTTGTACAGCCAAGTGACAGGAAGAACCAAGACAATTGTGAAACACTTGTACTTGAATCTGACATGTCTTGAACTTCATACCTCTAAAGAAATGACACCGCGGAAATTCCTTTCTTCTTGCTTTTTGGTGTAACCAAGCTGCAAAATGAAATAAGTATGTCTAAATATCACATCAGAAAGGAAACATTTATAATCTGGAAAAATAAGAGTACTGGTCAAGTAACAATCACTTTTACAGCATTAGTAATACAGAAAACACGCATAACCACCGTCAGATGTATCATAACACTAACCTTCCCACTTTTCTCATTCAAAACAAACCACCGTCTATTCCAACCGCTTGTCTTCCCACTTTTTTTAAGCAAAAATCCTGCACAGAGAGGTGAATGACAGATCTATCAGGGTGTGTATAAGGTCAAATTGATGCCACAGGTCATAAATTTTGAAGTTGTCAATGGAGAATTCTCAAAGAAGTCTTTGCTCTAGGAGGGAGAGAAACAAGGAGTAAAATAAACAGCAGATAAACCACTATGTATAGTTCAACAGAAAAGAATGTGATCATGTTTTATTTTACATATATAGTTAAATAAATTTCAAAACCAGTTTTAAATACTCACCCACTAAAGCTTATTAGAAACAATCAGTTTTACTGACACAAAAAAAAAAATGAGACAACCTAGCATGGTTTCTTAAAGAGAGGCCAAAATAGAGCACTGGTACATCCCTTGATTCAATGCAGCTATACTCATGCTATGATAAAGTGTTCCATAAAACAATGAGTGGTAATATCTTACTCTCATGTATTGTTCATGAGGCATCAATTATCTTGAGATCCTCCTTGGGGCAATCAAATCATACCAAAGATACACAAGCAAATACACACACATATTTTGAGGGATTGTCATTGATAGGAAAAGCCTAAAGTAGAAATGAACTAAAACTCAACCAATAATATTATTCTGTAAATTCTAGTAACACATTTTATTTTAATTTTGTAAGCATGAGGTTGGTGTTATATAAAATAAGTAATAATTTTGAAATCATCTGTGACATGGAGGGGCACCATCAGGAACAAGTACTAGACACAGACGACTATAACAAAAATGTTCAAAACGTGCACTAACCTGCCGTTATCTCGCCTCCTGGACCAGCAGTCTTCAAGGCCGGGGCTTCTTGTGCATCCTTATCTTTCATATCTTTTATGCTTCCACCAGATTGTTGACCTCCTGTTTGGGGACTGGTTGACTAGGGAAGTAGATAAGATAATTCAGGATTAGATCGCTGAAGATAAGTTGGAGTAACATTGCTGAAAAACACAATTATAGATGCATATATGGATTAAAAAAAACCACCCAAGTATAGACAACTTTTTGGATCCACTTAATATACATAGTTCACCTCACTTATTTTAACATTTTACCCGTGTGCATTTATTTCAATTAGAGCCGATTTCACCTCAAGGGCAGTTTGCAAATGACAGGTTGAGGTTACTAGAAACAGAAACTGAACACAGTAGAATTTAATATACTCATGTCCAACTAATTTAGAGAAACAAAATAAGCCCATACCCTATTTAGCAAGGACTGCTCTGCATCAACAGCCTTCTTGGAAGATCGAGTCTTTAGCTCTTCTTCACGTCGTTGTCTATCCATTCTGCTAAAATTGAACAGGTAATGATCAAGTGAACAAAATGGCAAACTATGCAAATTACAGAAACAATAAATTATCATATACTGTACAAAAATATTCACTTGAAAGAACCAAATAATCGACATTTCCTTGTTTCCCACATTATGCTATAAGAATAAATAAGGTTGAATTAAGCCACATAAAGCCTTTTCCCTTTTCTCAAGTATATTATTTTGGATCTTCACTCAAAGCAAAAGTATGGAACTGAGCATTATAGCTACCATAAGAGAATGCAATTTCAGTTAAAAGAGAAGTTCACAATCTACAGGATAGTTCAGCTTCATAAATTATTATCAATGGATATAAAATAAATTTAATAAATGGTACAGGGAAATATTAAAGATAAATATTTCCACTTTAATTTTATTGTGTTTTTACTACATTTATTGCCTTGACAATGTCAATGCTGGTAAATGGA
This sequence comes from Erodium chrysanthum, assembly GCA_036897765.1. Taxonomy (NCBI): domain Eukaryota; kingdom Viridiplantae; phylum Streptophyta; class Magnoliopsida; order Geraniales; family Geraniaceae; genus Erodium; species Erodium chrysanthum. Next base: position 11,001 of record JAYMSU010000518.1, on the reverse strand, counting down.
GATTGGAAACAGCAACCTCATACTTTGTTCCTAAGCATACATAATTAGTAAGCATATCCTGCCTGTTAAGCACAAAAAAAGAGCACATATACATGCTTCAGTAAGACAGTTGATGTAATCCAAATTTAGTCAACCATACCGCCTCTGCACCAAACGAATGAAGTGTTGAGGAGGTACAAATGCACGCTCCATATCAACCAGTGCCACCACCATTTTTTTAGCTTCATTCTTGAACTCATCAAGTGCAGTAGTTGCAATTGCCACAACCTGGTTTAAATGTCACACCGAGACAACTTTAAAGAGCAAAAAACACCTATCAACACATAAAATATAAATAAACCTCAAGGTGCAATTACCTCTCTCTTAAAAGGGGGATATCTTCCAAGACCAGGTGTAGCATTTGCAGCTGAAGAAACTATATCAACCAGTACACGGTGAACCTAATTTGATAGCAACCAAAATTTGGCTTAAAAGAATTACAATAATAACCTAACTAAATGAGAACCATGTGCAAGTTTAGATACTTTTTTTTTTTCCTGACAAGGTGTGTGCCTCGTTGAGCACATGATAATCCCCAGCACATATCCAAATGATAGGATTCAGAGTAAGATAGGATTCATAGTAAAGTAAATGGTACAAGGCAACAGAACCCAGGAGGACAATGCACCCAGGTCACAATTAGGGATAATATCTTGAAACTAGATATGCAAAAAAAGAAGCACAATATGGCAAAAGCAGGAGCCAGTTATAGACTTCTCATATCTGTGACTATCATTCAAGAAGGCCAAACCTAGAGAGGAACCAAAATGTACAAAAATTCCAAGAAAATGAAAATATTGGATGATGCTATATGTTTAACTGTCTAATGAAGCTATAAAATCAACCATTTACTAAGAAGTAATACATATCAATAATATAATAAACACATAAAATGTTTACCTCCTCAACACACAGACGGGATGGTTCTTTGGCCTGATCCAGAACAATTTTTATCAATGACCTTAACCCTTTCTCTGGAGAGATAAGATAAGGCTGATAGCCATCTGCTTGTAGCACAATCTGAGATGGAAAAGGGCCAATGTAAAGGCCAAGCACCACAAACAACACAAGCAAAAGAAAAGTTACCCGAATGGAATGAAGATAAGAACAACACTAACCCTTTTAACATTTTCTATGTGAAAATGCTTATCTAAAGGAAGTTGTTTGATTCTGCTAGGAAAATTGCCCTCAAAACTTGCAACAACTTTCCAACCATTACCCTGAACAATTTTTAACACAATTCATTATCAAATGTTAATTATATGATTAAGCATAAACGTCAATAAAGTACAACAAAAAAAGCACTACCAACATCAAAAAAATGGGCAGTAATCGTTAAAGCATACAACATGTGTCAGTCCACTAAAGTAGGAAGCCAAAAACATGGCAGATTAAAGAACAATATCCCCTTTTCTTCTGATTCAAAAACACTTGTGTAATGCATTTTGATATATTTAGTTATTTACACTCACCAATAGAGGATTCACTAAATTTCTTGCACGTGTATATTTCAAACCCTTTAACTGTTTGAATGAACAACTATGAATCATACTCTATGGGGAATGTACATTGGTATCATATTCTAGAGGCTATTTTCTCTTCCACAAATAACTGCCAGCTTCTTAACCGAGAGCACTCTAACAAACATATTACTTGGTTGCATGCTTGCTATTTTACAGTTATTTCACAAACGAAATGAATTTCTATAATGCATGCTATTTGTCTAATGTTTACCTGCTATCAACATTCTAAAGGTCATTTGGCTATTTTACAGACAATAGCTGAATGGTATCTTTATCAGCAACATAAATTCATTAAAAAGTGTAATTCTAAGAAGGATAAAAAGACAAACAAGGCACCAAGAAAAGGCAACTGCATGGTTCTAAGTGAGAACAGTCTTGGAGGTGCATTATTCCTGATTTGTATGCAACGGCTTTCTAACAGTACTGAATGTGTTGCCATTTTTAAATGGTTACCTCACCGCCGGCAATATGTAAGAGAAATTTGTCCTCAAATTCACGGCAAAGTTGCAAAGCCAATGCTCTTGTACCTTCAATACCTCCAATCATTGACTCACCAAGCCTTGCTAATTCATCCTGGACAACTTGAGACTTCCCTTGAAGCCTGCATTGCAGTGAAAGAGAATGAAAATATGTTGCATGACAATATGCCCACGATTTCAGAAGACCTCTAAAATGGTCTACTAAGAATGATGAAGATGCTAATGGAAAATTAACAAATTGGAAAAGAATGAAATGAGAACATTGTTAGTTTGTGGAAAAATGGTAACCTTCAAAGCAAATGCTCTAAGCAAAACATATTTTCTATGCTTCATGGCTTGTACACTGTACAACATGCTGACTCTGGTACCTTTGTGTATTACAGGGCAAGGACCCCAAAAAAAACAGGAAAAAAACTCTCCATTTGATAACTACCTTTGCAACCAAATTAACTTTATCCATTGCAACATTCCTCCGAAAATAGATATTTGCTACTTAGCACTCGTTTCACAAGAGGTTTGCATATAAACACCTTCCACACCCAAATAATAACAGTAATAATCTTAACAAAATAAATATAAAGAAGTATTCAGCAAAAACTGTGATTCACAGATCTTCATCCCTTAAAATAACAATATAAATACATAGTGAAACGATCTTTTAGGCCATCTTTCAAAGAAGATGAATGTATGATTAATTATACAAGACTATATGCATAAATTGTAGAAGGAAACAAATAGCAAAGTTTGAAAGAATCGTAGCGCAGACCCAAAAACAAAAACTACACAGCAAAAGTGGACGGAAAACAATAAGTACCCAGATAGTAGATTCGGAAGACGGAGTTTCATGCGACTGCGAATCTGGCTAGCAAGGGCTTCAACCAATGCAACTCTACCAAGCTTGTTTTGAGGGGCTCCAGTCAATATAGATTTTAAACTTTCACTCTCAGCTCGCCAAGCAGTTTCTAAGGAGTTCTCAGACCCACCTGACTGTGCAGAGGCGATTGATACAGATTGGCCAATCAAAGCAACCCAGGGAATATCAGATGTCTTTGGTGGTCCCTGATTCAATAAGAGAGCTTGAACTGCCGCAAGGGCTTTCGGGTCGGAAGATGCTTGATCAATTTTAGTGATAACCCCAATTGTTCTAGTACCTATAACCCACACACAGCGAATACCATATCGTCACGACTAATAAGTAAATGCAAAGAACACTAGAACTCTGAAAGAATATTTCAAAACAAAAAAGGTTTTGTAAATTCTCTTTTAACAGAAAACAAGATCGTTCAAGCTTAACAATAAACCTACTCTCAGCATCATATTCCTTTGCAATTCTGAGTGCTCGAGATGATGAAATCTCTGGTGCCTGAGCAGCAGGTACTATCACAAGCAAGATAGCGTCATTACGCTCAACATACTCGCTGATCTGGGAAAAATTAAATGTATGATATAAGCTTGAAAAAAAGCATTTATAGTAAACAGATGCAGCAATAACTCATAGTATTTTCAATCTACTCACCAAAGAATCATCCATTATTCTTTGATCCAGTCCCGGTAAATCGATCAATTTTAATGGCGGAGCTGCCACCATAAACAAAATTCAAGAAGTTTGGATCATCAAAACAAGAAACAATATTAAAACACAGCAACATGAGATATGGTTCAATTAGTAGTTACACAAAAACATTCACATGCATACATGAATTTCAACCCGAGGAACGAATATGATAGATATCGTACACTTCAATCAAGACCAAAAAGTTCTTTACAAAAACAATAGAAATTTAATACTGACTGCCGTCCCCTGGTTTTAAAATATACATCAAATCAGAACAATCATAACGAATGATAGAACTGAGGAGCAACCTGTACTGGTGCGAAGCTTCAAATATATCTCATCACGTTTCTTTCCCGATGAACCCTTGCTTAACCTATCTTGTAGAGAATGCCGAAGAGCACCTATGATAAGCCAAGATAATCAGAACAATAACATCAACATACCGAATCAATTAAATATTCACACAACAGTTATTTAAAAAATTTAAATCATACAACAGTTGTTAATAACATCTAAAACCAATAATAAAATTCAAAAGATAGATTAAGTTTGGTTAGAGATCTTACTTGCAGAAACCTGTTGAGATTTGTTGTCTATTTGCAGGATGATAGATTTGCTGCTTAATGAGTCCTCCCTGCCTAAATCAATGCTTATGGGAGCCCGGGTAGCACCATTTTCACCAGTTGGCTGTCCACGTCAAGGTTGCAAATATAAAAGAATGAGAGCAGAATACCACAAGTAGAGCTAGTAGATTCATATGATATAATATCATGGTGGTACCATGGTAGAGTATCGTAGATTCAATTATTATGGAACTTTTCACCAAAATGAACTGGAATTAATGCAACTTACCAAAACAGGATGTCCAATTAGACTGTTTAAGACAGCTGATTTACCAGCACCCTGACCATAACAACAACAAAATTGCATGAGTATATCGGTTCTTCAGCCTGTAGACTGCATAATTATTCAGTAACCATAAGTATATTTCATGCTTGCATAACTAGCACTATGAAATTTCACATTTCTACCTAGCCCAACTGATCTACCTAGCTCATGTGCATCCTCAAGTCAAGTAACCACTTCAAATCACTCCCACCATTTTCTACCAAATCAAATCATAATCTTAACTCTTATTGACATCAAAATCGCAGCTCAAACCAACAACAGATCTTTCTAAATGCTTCCTTCTTGTTTGAATTGTAATTTCTGTAATCCCAGAGGATCCCATTGCATCAGAGAGAGTTCTCCCACCAAGTATTTTCGCTAATTATAGTTTTCAACAAAAAAATAATAAGAACATAACACACACCAAAATCATACAAATTCACAAATCAAAAACCACTAGATCCAAAGATCTATAACCCCTGCATCAATTAACCTTCACACCATAAATCCATACATGAACATATCACTCATGTATCAACGGAGAGAAAAGGGACGTACGACATTGCCGAGCGCGATGGCATTGAGGAAGCTAGAGGAGCGACGGGTGGAGGTTGAATTTTCGTCGACGTCCTCGTCGGCAAGCACAGCAGCAGCTTGCCGCATCGAATCGGCAAGCTCCGACAATTCTTCGATCGCATCCATTTCAACCAATCGCGCACAGTGGTGAGCCGCGGATTGAAGTTCGATTAGCTGGTTCCGGAGGGACGGAGTCCGCGGCGGCGGGATTTAGGGCTTCCGGCGACGGTGAGAGATCGAGATTCAGAGCATATGGAGATGAAGGAAACGGTGAGGAAAATGACGGTTTGGCTGTGATGAAATAGAACTGTTAACCAAACCAACAGAAGAGCAATTATGACCGAAACTGCTCTCCGTCTGCTCTAGCGGTCTCATCTATTTTCCACGTTAAATCAATAAAATCCCCTCTAATTTTGTTTGTTTATTTATTTATTTATTTATAATAACTTTCCAATTATTTGCTTTTTAATTGTCTGATTAATATTAATTCGTCAAAATAATATTGTCTGATTTTTCTAATAAAAATCATCCAAGAATTATTATATTAATCACATTTAGCATCTCTAAGCATGTTTTGTATAATTGTTGTATTTTAATCCATACAGGTTATTTTCTTTAACAAAGATAAGAAGAAAAAAAAGATTTTATATCTTGAGATAAGATTTTACATCTGTTTTGTTATGTGCATCGCGTGAAATTATGAGATGCAACTTTTTCTCGCACTTTTATATCAATTTTGTTACATTTTAATCACTATAAATTTAAATTACACTAGAGAAGGAAGAAAACAAAGGTATTCATAAAAAAATATACATCAGTTACGGTGAATCTTGTTATATAACATTGTTTTAATATCTTCTAAATATCTTTTATATTTTTTTAATCAATAAGAAAACGATCCTCTCAAGACTAGTCTAGTAATCGGAGAAGTTGTGTACTTCCTTGACCATCCTGATTTAATTTGTGATAGAGAACTGTATGGTACTGTTGTTTAAGTTTTTTTTTTGAGGTAAACTGTTGTTTAAGTTTGTTTTTACAAAAAAAGAATAGAAAGTAAAGTCCATATCAAAATCAATACATTTTTTTTCTTTTATTCGTCTACTCGTATACTTATATCTCACATTCCAATCACAATAAATAAAATCAAAACAAATACACAAAAATAAAATTCTCCATAAAATACACATCAATTAAGGTGATAGTGTGATACTGGTTCTAGGGAGGCTCACGATTGATTCACTAAGCTTGTCTACTTGTGTTTGCTAAACTGCGGATACAATCCCCAAATGTGTTCTTCCATGAAATCGTGCCTCGTCAATATCCCAACGATCGGAGGCCTCTGCAAAAAACAAAGACATATCACTAAATCAATCGTGCCGCCATAACAAGTTTCAAAAACAAAGCCAAATAGCATTTCCGGTGAGACTCTTACTCCTGCCATCTTCGGCACCACGCACAAGTGCCGGAGCCCAAGTTCCCGGAACAGAACCGCAGCTTTGGCCAGCGACATCGACTCAACCACCGTGTACGGTGACGTATTAGTAATAGGATGAAGATCAACATACATCTCCATCTCCTCCTCGGAGAACTCCAAATCCTCCAGCCTGGCTCCCTTGCCCGATCCCGCCTTGGCAAAGTCATGCGCCTTGAAACTCCGATGAGCTCCGGTCATGACCCTCTGTCTTGAGAACTTCTTCCCCTTGAGCAAGACCACGAGATGTGACCTCAAAACAATCCCGCAGAGCTCCGGCGCTGATAAAATAGATCACATGCACGTCAGAAAGATGAAAGAATAAAGGGAAAATGGTAACCTTCATATCCACACCTTATAATAAAAACGGTTACTTAACGTGTCGTTAAGTTTAAAATGATGATTTTGTCCATTTGAACAAAATTACATAAAATGTAACATATCCAAACCTAACGGGTACACTTAACAGCGGTTTTTAGTACAAGACATGAACATGTAAAGGTTGTCAAGTATAAATGGTCGTATTTTGCAATTTCCCCAAGAATAAATAACCACTTATATAGTTTAGTCACACTCAACTAATCAGACCCAATATAAGTGGTAAGTTTTAAACAAAATTTAAATGATATTCATGTTGATTTGGACATGTGTTTGTGGGTCTCCCCGTGTCTCAATCCCTCTTAATTTTGTTACGATCCACATGCATAAACGACAAGACCAACACATCAAAGAAGTATCGATGCCCAATTAATAAGGATGACATTTTAATTGTGAAAACACAACCCGATGTAAAGAACAATTTTGACAAAACTTACCATCAGAGAACGGCGGCTCGTCGATCACCGGGAACCCATTATGCCTCGTTCCCCTCAGAGTGTCCACAACATTACCAACTTTCTCAACGGCCGAGAACGTGAACAACGGCCCGGACACAACGTCCCTGGCGGCCAAGTTTCGCATATACGGCTCCGCATGCGCTTCCAAGTAAGGCAACCCCTTCATCTTCACAATCTGATCATAAACCCCTTTGTTAAAAAAATCAGCCACCGTCTTCGAAATCAGAAGAACCAGCATCATCAACGGAAGCATCAACAAATCATTAGTAAGCTCCAAAAGTATAACACACAACGAAACCGTCATCCTCATCGTCCCGCCAAGGAATGAGGCAGCTCCGAGGAGAGCGAAGAATCCCACATCCAGATTCGTGAAGGAATCAAACAATGTCCCTACGAGGCGCCCGTAGGAGGCTCCGGCGAGAATGACGGGGATGAAGAGGCCTGAGGGGACGGCAATGCCGTAGGTGATGATGCCGAGACAGAAGATTGCTGAGAAGAAGATCAGGAGAGTTGAGAGGTGGAACTGCCTCTCATTGCCGGAGCTGAGGAGGTTCTTGATGGCATCGTCGTTGGTGTTGAGCAAGAGGGAAGCGAGGTCGTTGAAATGGTTTGGGGGACATTGGAAGATCTTGTAGTCTCCGGAGTGACCGGATGTGGGACACTGGTCCTTGGCGTTGAGGGGACATGGGGTGCAGAGTGAGATCCATGGAAGGCCGTAGGCGCAACATGAGGTGAGGACTGATATGGTCATGACAAGGAGGACTTTGAACATTGGACCTCTCCTGCAAGTTATATGTATATATTAGAAAGCTATGCTCTTCATAAATCTAGAGGGATAATTGTAAAAAAAATTATGTGTTAATCATTCTTTCAGAATTCAGATCATAGCCTTTTTATTGCTAATGGCAATAAAAGTCACGAATTTGTATTTTTGTTGCATTTTGTATAATCTGTTTTAATATAAAGATTTTACCTTTTAAATTATAAGTATTAAAATCTAGAATATTGACGAGGGGTTCGAAGGACTTACTCGTTAATGATGCTATAGGTGCGAAGAACCTTGTCTACCAGATAATTGTAGATGCTTCCGAATACACCTCCAATGATTCCAAGAAATATAACAGCTAGTAGATCGGAGGTGTTGTAAGTGGCAAGCGATGAATTAACATCAAACATTATAAGACCACCTCGTCCGAACAGTCCACACTTCCCACTCTTACAGAAGTCAATGAAGCCTCTCAGCACAACAGCTACTACAGCTGTTGTGAAGAACGTCCTCCAAAGAAGAGCACTCCTCCACCTGAAAAAGAACATAAAAATCGAGATTAACTCGTGAAGAACTCAATGTGACAAGTATTGAGAGAGGGAGAGAGAATCGAGACCATGAAGCAGCTTCTTCGAGTGCAAAGAGGACTCCACCAACAGGGGCACGAAAAGCAGCTGCAACTCCAGCAGCAGCGCCACATGTTATGAGATCTCGCCTGTCTCTATCGTTTTTGAAGTATCTGAGCCATCTCCAAGTAAGGTGGTACTTGCGTGAACCGCCTTGTCCAAGTAAATTTGCTATGCAGGCGCCTGTGTGTACCATTGGCCCTTCCTTGCCTACTACGAAGCCAGCAGCTACTCCAAAGATTGAACCAAAAATCTGCATATATTGGCTTCTTTGAATATAGTATCAACAGAGAAGATCTCAACATTTTGGAGAAGAATAGGGTCTATGAAAGTTTTTGTTTTGATAAGTTATTTTTGTACCAAGATTTGGGCTCACTTGCTTATGTAGAAACAAGGAGCACCAAACTTATGGTTCTTATCCATAAGACTGTTTACACCAGTGTTCGAACTCTGGTCTTCCATTGTGTTGGAGGGAGCCCTTAAACACTAGGCCAACTTGAGTTGGTAGAGTCTATGAAAGTTGATTCATCCCTTGAAGAAACAAGGACTAAAAGGGTATTGTTAACAAGTAACTGACCTTTACAAAGAGGGTGCTTGGTGCTAATATGGAGTGAGCATCGACGCCATTGAGGTATGCTTTGACCTCTGGTATGCCAGAGCCTGCTGCTGCAGGGGCAATGTAAGCACATAGAGATGCAGCAGCAATGGCCAAGAACAGGTTGCAGCCTGCAAATGCTGCAAAAGCTTGAAAGTACCTGCAATGGAGAAGTGATTGCTTCATAGGTACTTGAAAAATATATATTAAAAGTAAGCATCGAGTTTCTACAGATAGAAACATACTAATGCGACAACTTCTAAATATGTTAAAAGGGTAAGCGCATAAGTATAAATTGAACAGTAAGCGAACAAATGATAGAGCCTTGTCTTGAAAAATCAGTGAATCAGTATAGCATATATCAGAAACAATACTACCACAAGCACAAATGTTAAAACCAAATTAGTATATTTCTTACTATTTTCTCTACATAAATCATTAAATCCTACATTACTGTTCTTAAGCTTTCATCAGTTTTGAAGCTAATAAGATAGTAAAGAAGTTCAAATAAATCAGGTAGAGACACCACCACAAATTAGATAAAGTTTCGAGTACTCGTGCTTCTGGTTGTTCTTGGACCTACTTTTCTTTGATCATGAGATTGTTGGTGAGTAGCAGTTTGAAACCGGCTATGTTCTCAACAGCAAGATTACTGAAGAATCCAACTATCCCGGTACTTAACCCGATTAGAAGTGCAAGTGTCCACTTGAGGACAACATACTGAAATATCTCGACCTTCTTTCGAGATCTCCAGTCTTGCTTAAAAAGTTCGTTCTCAACTATCCTGCACAAATCATATAAAACAACCACAACAGAACATATATCAGTAAATATATTTCAACCATAGTTTTAATGAAGTAATAAAGTCTCTATCATTTGCTTTGTCTTAAAAAAAAAAAGACAAGCTTTCTTCGTACATAATTAGTCATGCAATGAAATGGCATAAACTATGATATCCCACAATTAAATTATTGCAAAAACACTCCATTATCAGTCATCAGACAGACCTGCTTCAAATTTCAATAACCACCCAATAAAAAAATGAAAACCAGATATTTTCCTTGTCCTTATTCTCAAATCAAATCTGAAGATGAAAGATCCAAAATATCAAATAAAAAGCATCAAAAACACCATTAAAATAAATCAAAGATCCTACCATTGTCTGGTCCAGCTATCATAAAACACTGACCCAAATCATAGTTTGAGCACAAAAAATCATAGATCACTACTCCACCAGAAAACAGTTTCACAAAGAGCATAAACATTAAAAATGATCATTGATCCAACACTAAACCAATCTGAAGTCTTTCCCCCCTATATTTTCTCAGCAAACAAACAGAGAATACAATACATTTCTCATTTTCACACTACACTTAGTTCATTATCATATAAACATGACAGCACCATCAACCCACCCAAAAAAAGAAAGAAAAAAAAACTAAGACAAATAGTATTTCCTTTCTTCCGTTCCGTTCATTTTCCCGGGAACCAAACAGAAAAACAAGGCAACAAGTCGTAAAATCGGGAGATGAAACTTACTCATAGTCGAGGCTCTCAATGGGACAGACATTAGCACCAACAATGGCAATCTGAGAAGTAGTGTTCCTCCGATTCTTCACCAGCAGCGGCTGGCTCAAAACAACAAAA
>JAYMSU010000517.1:0-13489 GCA_036897765.1 Erodium chrysanthum | reverse complement strand
ATAAGTTGACGATAGCTTAGAAGGTGATATTTAAGGGAAAATGGAGGTAGGTATTTACCTGTGGAGCTAGGGTTAGGGTGGGCACATTGGCCTAAACGTGTCATCACAATGTAGATTTTTATTATAGCATTTGAGTTTGGTTCATAGGCACAAGATCTCAAATTCAATATTTTGTAAACAAAAACAGAAAAAACAAAAATCAATTAATCTGGTTTAGTTATGGATACAATTAACCCGGGGACCGAAGTAATAATAATATATATTCGTGTGTTCGAGAGCAGGTGGTTTGGACGTAGATTTCCACATGTATGTATGAATATGGATTTGTATTTTTTGAATCAGCGAATCGTCTAAAGAAAGAAAACATTTAACTTATTCAATCTGTATAGACTTGCGGATGAATCGGATCCAATCTACACTATGATTTCGTAACAAAATCCGTCCAAAACCTAATAAATATATATTCTTACAAAATTCATGTATTTTCCACCAAAAACCACATATTCAGTCTTTTATTACAATGATCACATATTTAGTTTTATTACAAAATAAACCTAAAATTTTCAAAACTTTAAAATCTAAGCATATCTTAGACTTTATGAGATTCACGAATTTGATGCACAGGACTTGCGGGCAGACGGGAGATAAACTTACGTCTCGCGAGAAGCCTGCAATCCACCCCCAAAGATGCAGACCCTCAAAACCGAATCCACGATCCATCCACTATTATACGGATGAATTATGGATGGGTACTAGGTTGAGCAGATAAACGAACATATCGAATCGACAAGTGTTTTTGAACACCCATACTTGAGGCTCCAAACAAACAGGATATTTAATGAATAAAGCAGTGACTTGGCTACTTTACAATCCTATCCCTGAATACTTGTATCTGTAACTTCACCAGAAAGAGATATAGGTGTATTTGCATTTATATATCAGTACTGTTTTTACAGCATTTGACATCATGTTCATGAGAAGAAGCTAAATGCTTTTGTGTATATATATGATGTCTTTAATCAAGACAACCACAAAAAAAGGTTAAGCCATTTGGAGAGTTTAAGGTACCACAAAGAGGTAAGGACCTGACAGAATCATACAAACTTGCTTGAAATGCTTTTAAAAAGGCTGACTACTCTTTAAACTCCTCTTCTTCAGCTGCATTGGTGTCCTCTGTTCCGATACCTAACTTTATGATGTCCTCGACCAGAATCTTGCCATCTGTTCCAATAGTGGTGAGTTTAATAACAGTTTTGAAATACTATACGACCCAGGAGAGCTAACAATAGCAAACCAATGACATAAGACAAGAAATTTTGGCTTTAGTAAGTATATTTTTCTGGCTTCTGGAAAGCAAATAGAAATTGATTATATGAATACCTAATAAATTGTGGAATTAACAATTCACGGACAAAAGACGGTCTCTCCCCGTGGAAACTTCGTCATTACCAACCTAAAGGCTACCAAGCCGTTTCAACTCTTCTCATTAAATAGGGTAAATAACACGCAATAGGGTAGTAGTGTTTGGGTTGCTTTGACATCAATGAGAACCACGTTTTTTGTATGTGAGTTAGGTAGAATTCTTAAGTTCATTCCCTTCATATCAGGCCTATTTTCATTCCCTCCCAAGAAAAAAAAAAAGGAATGGGGCTTCTAAGTTGTATGCTCTTAAACACGAGAGAGTACTGCATGAAAAGTAGACAAAATAAGGAGAATAACATTCTCATTACCATATTTGGTTCTCGTTTCTATCGAACTAATTCAAATTATATGCAAACAAAAAATGGCAAACTGACCTCCATCTTTGGAAAGTTTGCTAATAAGTTCTTGGACACCCTCCTTTCCTAGTGTATCCTTCAAGTACGCAGCAGCAGCAGCAACTTCCTCGGGAGAAACTTTTCCATCAAGATCCCTGCATGCATATAACACCATAGATATATCTTACTATGTGAGGGTCAACATTATGACCAAAAGAAAAACAAGAATGTATGGCCGATTGGTATGAATGAGACACCAAATGTAGAAGAGCAAAGGTTACCAGAGTCTTATCAATATAATACTATCCCTACAAGAACTACTTCCAAGGAAAGGATTCAAAAGTGGAACCAGGAATGGACATATAATGTATTTTCATCTTTTATGATAACAAAAGACACATATGATGACAAAGATCATTATAGTGAATGTGTGATATAGATTATGCACCTATCAAGGAGTCGCCAGTGGTCACCAATTGTTGCATCCACGACATCAATTTCCTTTTCGAGATTATGGAGCATTGCATCAACCTGCAGAGCGAGAAAGGAAGGACAAAACTTTAGCAATTGCTAAGGGCATACATAGTTCCTTCACAAGAAGAAACAATTTCCTTACCCTGTCAATGAGTGCTGATGAAACTTCGTCAGCTTCAGCAGCATCGTCACTTTCCTGACGCACAGCTCTGTATGCTTTCATTGCCTCCTTCTCACCATCTGTACCGTCTTTCTCAACCATACTGTTATAAAGTTTTATCTGAAAGAAAAAAATCAATTAGATTAGAGTAGCTTATTGTAAAAAGTTTAAAATCGGGGTTCATATATTGGGTCGGGCTCCACAACTAAAAGATTAACCTTAAGGTTGGGTTCGACTAATCCCTTTATACACATGAGCCACATGTAAACCGTAGGAAAATAAAGAACAAGTGGGTACATATGTTTGGGAACAAATGTGGGATGGAGGCTAGATTAGGCTAGATTAGGATTTCCTGCTTTCTCACTGATAAAAAAAAGTTTATAAAAACAGTAATTCTCCTAGATACTTATTAAGTGAATGTACACTATATTTATACACATTGGATTCAAAAATTGGGCTGAGTACCTAGTTTACTTGGATAACAAGTCCTAATTTACACTAATAATCAATTGTTCTAACAGCTATAAATAAATCTACCAATGTACTTCAAAAATATACAATATAAGCAATAGGTATATGAAACTGTTAATAACATTCACTCAAATGTTCACAATACCTCCTTATTAACAAGTCTCATGAACTCTTCACGCTCACGACTGACAGACTGCAAACAGAAATTAATGCAACCTCAGACCAAAAATTTGAAAATCTTGCAAAAGAAATAGAGGATATAACCACAGAGCACTTTTAAGATCCAATTCTTACGGATGCTGAAGCTAGAACAGCCAATGCACGACTGAGTTCACATAGGTGCTCTTGTTTTTCAAGTGTTCCTGCTCTAGCTTGTTCTTTAGCTTCTCTAGCTGTTGGATCAGTCATCTCCTTCAATGCAACATCCTCGTTAACTTCATTTTGTTTCAACCTAGCTTGCTCTTCTTCCTCTCTATCTTCTTCCTCCTGTAATTGTAAGAAAAGTAAAACGCTCATCAGAAAACTCAAAGTTCTCCAGGACAATGTCATGGTAGCAGGCTCAACATCAGAGACTTAACCCTTTCATTTTCCGAGTACATGATACTTAATTGAACCATCAACCTTGAGGATCGATCCAATGTAAATGATAATTTCACTCTGTCATATTCAAGTACTTGATGCACCACAAGCATGAAAATAAAATACCAACCTTGATCATCTCTTCCTGCATCTCAAGGAACTCGAGTTTTCTCCTCCTCTCTGAAACGGAATCTTCAGATGGCAAAACTGTGACACTAACAGTATCAACAACTTCATCTGGAAGGGAAGACAGAGTAGCTCGAACGGCTTCCTCGGGCTTCAATTTACCAGACACAGTGAAGGCTCTGCATATGATATCAACGAAGAAAGAAGATGAAGTGACACAGAATATTTGGCCTCATGACCAAAAACTCAAATAATTAACCTTCAAATTACCTGGAAAGGAGTAAAAGAGAAGATGGCACAGAGTGATTGAGAGAGAGATCCAACCAATCACGAAGCTGCATTGAAATTTCAATATTTTTTGTCAAATGAAAACTACCAAATTTTGTTTGATGTATATCAATCATTTAAAGCTAATTTATCCTTCAAATGAGAAACAAAAATCTTGGAAGTCTGTTCCATCTCATCACTATCAGCTACATTTGCATCCACCTCATCCAAAACATTATTTTCTATTTAATTGTTAATACTAAATGAAATAGTAGATATCGAAGCAGAACCATACTATAGGCATAATAGCAAAAGCCTTTAGATTTGCTGAAACATTCCCCCAAAGGAAAGGGGGGTGTAGGTCGATTCCAAGAGATGATCACCTTATCTTAACCTTTCAGGCTCAACAAGTACATTTAAAAGCAATGCAACTCAAAAAGTGATATTGCTATCTAAAAACTTTTAAGTTACCAGATTAACAAATATCAAATTCAACTGTCAAAATCCTACACATATTTTTGAATGCTGCATTTCCAAAAAGAAAAGAAATGGGGATGATTTATAAAAGTGAAAAAGACCTGTTGGCACATCTCTTCTACAGAACGCAACCCAAGCATGCCTCGCTCCCTGCAATCTTCACGGAGCTCATCTTCTGTGAGGGACTCCACACCTTCTGCTTGAATCAGTCTATCATCTGCCTTAATCCTGATCCCAAAGAACGAGGAATACAAACGATTACTTTTCTCATATACTAGGAAAGTAAGGTCCCTGACCATTTCTTCATCACAAAAATATCATAGTCTTAGGTACTTATATATCCATTCACTCTCCAGTCATTCTGATGTATAAGCATTACCAAGAACAACCATTTAGAGAGAAATCACAATGATTTCTAGACCATATAAACTGTTAAAGAAACTATTAAAAAAATCGTTTAGTTAATAGAATACTCTTGAAATTAGATAACAAAAGAAAAACGGCAGACCCATTGTACAAATGATTATGAAAAAATAAAATTGAGTTGGCATGTTACATACTTGATAAGTAACTAGATCAACTGATTTTGCAAATACTTTAAAGTTACATGGAGGAAATATCTGTGATTTGTACCAATAAACTACTACTTTAACTAAACTCAAGACAGCTTAAAATATAAACAAGAAACTGTAGTTGCAGCCAGAAAAAAATAACTATTAACTCATATCTAAGATTTTGCAAATTAACAAGAAATTAGAGTGATATCACTGAATCATTTATCCAAAACTAAATTAATCTAAGATCAAGTATCAAATCAACCACAATTTTAGGAGAAACTTTGAAGTCGGGCCTGATCAGGGTTTGAACAAAACCCTACTTATGCAGAGCCAAACCTGACAAACACCTCAGTCAACTCTTAGGTCAGTTTTGCTCTCTCCATCAGACCACATTCTAGAGGATGTTACTCAGAATGATAACAAATAATTTATCACTATGAAACTATATATCACCTTCTTATCCTTTTCCGAATCATGTACCGCAAATATGCATCTGTACCAAAAGGGTTGATCCCAATATATTTGCACATACTCACTAATCGAGGCCTGAAATATAAACAGAACAATAGGAAATTTAGTATGGCAATAAATCAAAAAACCAAGCTACTCTTCAAATTTAAATACCAAAGAATACAAATTAAGCCAACCTGCTTATATTATCTAATGTAAGTTCATCATTAAACAATTTAGCAAAGCCTAAGATCTCCTCATTCGAAACACCAGCACCTTTTCTGACCTGCATATCAAAAGAAGCAGGTAGTAATTGCATAAGAAAAAAAATTGTGGATGTCTGAAAGACAAGCAATTAACTGATTTAACAAAATCAAAAGCACACTTTGAACTTTCAAATTAACCAAGTAAACCGCTGCGACAAGCTCGTAATTAAGAAATATGTTATGCCTATGGGTCCGTTATTGAACAAAATTTATAACCAGTAGTTATAGGATACAGATAGAGATAGCACATAACCCATTTGCAAAAAGAGTCCATGCCCATAAATATGGTTTTGGTGCAAAAAATAAATATAACATAAGATGCACTCAACAATGGAGATACGGAAGTTATCATGGATTGCAAGTCATATACATTTTGAGAATATGGTGTGGTTTGTAGGGTCATCTCCACATGAGTGGTTATAAAAAACTAATTCCTGACCAAAATTGAATCGAACATGGGAGTATGGAAGCAATCTGAATTGGACATAGTTTGAGAGTTTAAACTGTTTAAATAAAATAGTTGGTAACCATGAACTTACCCTGTTCAAAAATTCATCAAGATCTTCTGCTGTCTTCTTAACTTCTCCACTCCTTGAATTCTGAACTTCTTTTGCCATTTCTTTCACTGTATCCTGGAGAAACTTGGCATATTCTATTCTTGCATTTAGCTTCCTTTTCAGTGCTTCCTACAAATAATGTTAGTTATAGATCAGACTAGAGATAGCAGTTACCACAACAAGGAAATAGAAGAGAAAAGATGCAAAAAGCGAGCATGCTGGTTTATGAAAGCAAAACAAAAAATTGATCAGTACCTGCTCTTTCATCTTGTCTTGAAAGGTTGAAGGCAACATATTGGGGAATAACTTGAGGAACACTGGAAGCAGAAATTCCATGAATGGAACTATGATAAAAACTGCAAAAGGAACTAGTCTAAAAATGTCAGCTGTTGTCCTTGTTAGCTGTTGCCTCTCCCTTCTAGATAAACTCTTTCCCCCGGTGAGCTTCAAAAGCAATTTTGAGCTGATTCGCACATCAACCCACAAGAGCTTACAGCCTAACCAGTAATGTTTCAGCGTTGACACAAATTCCTTCTTAAAATGAACTAGTTTCTTAGCCCAATCTCCCCTGCAGGATACACAAATTAAACAAGAGAACAAATCAAATAGAGAGATCAGAGAAGCAACATACATCGCAACAACTTGGTTAACATAATGGTTCGAATGAAATAAATTATGTTGGAGAACAAGCAAAACCTGCTCATAGATGCTACAGCTTTTAAAGCGGGACCAATGCCTAGAAAGGTCGCCCAAACTCTACGCATAACAGACTTGACAGCCTTTTGGGATTCTTGAATCTGTTTTGCTTTGGCTTTGGCTTTTGCGGTACTCAAACCTTCAACCGCTTGATCACATTCCTCTGGAGAAGTTTCCTTTCTCTTATTGGAAGCCACTTTTTCACTAACTTCATCATCACTCTCAGGGTCAGGTTTTCTAGCTGTTGCTGTGGAAGCATTACGCAAGGACTGCAGCATCCACATGTTTCCAGTTAAAGATTTGAATTCTGATCTTCCGTTTTGAAGACATGATAGCGCGGTTGAGTATTCTCTTTTCCTGAAGTATCCTACTCCTGAGAGGTTTAAGAGTTCCTCTTTGCCTGATGAAACAGCATTGTCGTCCTCTTTATGATTCTTTGCAGAGAGGTGATTTGAGATAAAACTAGGGCCACATGAATGCAAATGTCGAGCATCATGTCCATTCACAACACCTTGGAAACACTGAACAGAGCGATTGGAGGCATACACGTAATCGGTAACAAGTCTGTTCCTTCTTAACAATGCTCTTGAAGCCATCATTGGGAGGAGCACATACTAGCATGACAAGAAGAAACTTAGTCAACATGGTAATTAGCGTAGTGTATCACATCATAGAAAATGAAGGGAAAAAACACCCAAACTAAGTGTCATGTGCGACTATTTGCAATCATTAAGCATTTTACTTTCAGTGCTTGACTTTCCACCTTTTCCCCTCATGTGCTCTCAAGTTGCTAAAACTAGTTTATGAGGGGATAATGTTAGTGATACAAACTAATTAACCAACTAAAATATACTTATTTGGGGACGGAGGTAGTAGTCAACTAACTATCTACTCGATATTTAGCACACTGCACTATGAAAATTCCAGTTTCACAAACACTAAGTAACAATTTCCTTGAATGGAGAAGGAAGCCATACACAAAACACATTTGACACTCCAACATAATTTTTAGGAATAATTACACAAATACTGGGAAAATTCCATTTCAAATCAAAACAAAATCACTGATACAGGAACCTTGTCTCGGGAAACAATTATGAACTCTTACACGAGAAATTGTAGAAAATGACAACAAAAATCCCTAAAAAATCCTATCAAATCAACTTCTGCTTCCCTTGGCTCCAAATGCCAATGATCAAAACGAACCAAAAATCCACAGCTAGATATCTATCACAATTATTTCAGAGATAAATTAGCTAAACAAACAAATAGCAGATGCTGAATGATCGATCAACCTTTTTATTTCTGCTTCGTAGCAACCAAACAGACTGAATCTACTTAGAAACACTCATATTATGATTATTTTACCAGTGACAAAATCGACAGCCATTTTTGTAGCTCAAGCTACTGGTACATACATAGATGCATACAATTACACAAGCATGTACATACAATTGTGGTGATGAAGGAGATGACACTTACAGATTTCGTGGAAGAGAAGCAGATCCTGAGCAGTGATCGACCAGAAACAGCTTCAAGGTCGAAGAGAGAGAGCTTGAGATGTTCTTCGGCCGTGAGTGAGAAGGAGGTTTTAGGAAGGGGTTTAGTAGGAGGATGGGGAGTGTTTACCTATGGCGGCGGTGTACGCACTTAATGTATCAATGCGGTTTTTAGCCGTTTGGTGTTTCTCGCTGTGGGGCCAGAAACATTATGAGCCGTTGATTTTACAGATTGTGTTGCGATGAGAAAATGGTACTGGCGCTTTATCGTCTAGCGGTAATTCTGTAAATATGTAAGGTTTCCAGGGCTTTTACGGCAAGTTTTTATTCTTGATGCATACGAAACCGATGAATTTTTTGACAAGTGTCGCGTGTACAATGGAGGACAAATAACTATGCTGAGTGCTTTTGCTTCCACCTTTTTCATGAATACGAAAGATAAATTTTTTTTTTTTGTTGAGAATTCTCCATTGTTTCAATCTTGCGTTCGAAGGCATTATAGACAAAAGATCTCCTCTATGATCGAGTTTGTAACGGGAACTAGGAGAACAAAACGAGTTATTGCATGAATCGTCTTATTTGCAAATCTCATACGAATAACTTATTATAGATTTCAGCTCTCATTCACGGTATTTCACCATAATTCTAAAGTACTGATAAAATTAATTTATCATATGATCGTGGTAATCTGCAATATCTCATACGTATTGTCCAAACTCACATAATTCGTTTTAAACCAAACAAAAACAATCAGAGATAATGAAAAAAAAAAGAAGATGTATTCATGTTTCACGTTGAAGCAAATCGATGTCTTCACGTTTCAAATGGTGTAGATCGAGTATCCTAAGTAACAATCCAGTGTGCAACTTCTAACATAGTCGAAATTGTAAAGAAGAGACAAAAATACCCCCACACGAGCTTTTTGAGAACACACAAAACATGAAGACACACGTTTCGTCATATCAGTGTGAGCATATTTGACACGTGGCTATCATGTGAGAGTCTTAGTTACGTTTTCCATTATTTTTAGTTAATAATACACCGAATTGTTACTTAAGAGACTCGATCTATGTCGTTTGAAACACATGGACATTGATCTACTCGAACACAAGACATGAAACACTTTTTTTGCCATCATCCCAAGCTGTAACAGTAGTACACTTCACTTGCACGGGAACGAAGGTATCTGATACATATAATTGTAGTATAGAAACTGTATTGTGTTCTATATCTGCTTTTGCATATATAGATGATCCAAAAGAGAGTTTATTGTAGTTTCACACAGCATCATACATGTAAAGGAACTGTTCTAGCTCCTTAAAAAAGATATGAGATGGGTACAAATAACACCTTAATTACCCAATTTATTACCATAATCATATATCATGATGCTCCTGAAACCGTCTTGATTCTATAGACATCCCCCTAATTCTTCCATCCTCTTTCGCTTCCCGATTCAGCTCGGTGCCTCCACTTATTTCCTGCACATTAACCATACGCACAAAGCACAGAGAAGTAAGACAAAAGGGTTTCAGAAGAGGACTAGCTCCATATCTCTTTCAAAGTCTATATGCAAATGCTCGTTTATACATGAGTGCTAGTCTATATGTATTTGAGATAATCTCACTCAGCTACCCCTAAGTATGCACATTCTCAACTAACTACCCACAGGTTTAAGAAAAATCGACAACCCCTTTAAGTTGTTTTAGTCTCATGTTATTCCAATTTCGCAGCTTTTGGACGTGAAATGACGAAAATATCCTCATGAAAAGGGTGTTTTCGTTATTTCATAACCCATAGTTGACAGAATTGTGGTAATTTGACACTAAAAAAACTGAGTTAGATTATCACTATATATTTTGCCTTTAAACTAAAACATTCAAGTAACATTTTCATTGAAGTAAGAACATGGTTGATATAGTAGTAGTGTTAGCTTCATCTGTCCCTTGTGAGTACAAATTTTTGAGTTTTCGGGACAAAAAGAGACAGTTCATCCTCTCCAGCTCTGATTAATGTTTCCTATTAGAACTAAAAGATCGGGTCTCCAATGGACTTGGGCTATGTTTTTGTAGTGCAATGCAAGGTATATGCAAGGATGGTTGAATATGAATCATTGTAGAAAGAAAGAAAGCAATAATGGTAATGGGGTTTTGGTGTAGATTCTTGGTGAAGAAGCTTACCAAGGAAGTTTAAAAGTGTCTTTAAACCAGCCCTGCTTTGAGCAGTTTGAAACTATTCTGTCCAACCGCACGATGATCTCAGAAAAAGTAGGTCTAACAACAGGCGACGGATCCCAACATTCTTCAATCAATCTGTGTTTGCATAGTTACCAAGATACATCAGTTGCATAAAGGAAAAGATTAAACAGTTTGAAACCGAAACAAATAGGATCTTACTCTCTTAGATCTGGAGGAAAAGTTTTGGATCTGATCTTGAATGTTGGTCTGTTTCCTTCTACACATAAAGATCTGATGGCCTCTTCTGGAGGTGTGGGATGTAAGGGTTGCAATCCTTCAATCATCTGAGATTGAAGAGACTGACAGTTAATTCTATACATGTTTGCATATTCAACAATCAAATTCGATCATTTTTTACAGACAAATGTGATTCAAGACATTCACAACTAAGAAAATGGATGCATGGCTAGAAAATGGATCCAAAGAAAAAAGAAAATTGTTGAGAAGAAACGTACCTCATAAAGAATGAGACCAAAAGAGTATGCATCCACACTTCTGTCAAATATTTCATCTTTATAAACCTCGGGCGCCAGGTACAAATCTGCAGTTGATAAACAGGATTAGTAATGCATTCTTGAACAAGAATTGCACCAATACAACCAATTTGGCTTAACGGGCAATGAAGATTGAATTAGGGCCAGGCACATGTAATACAGTATTTGTACTCTCATTTTGAAAGATTACTGTAATTGCATCAAGAATGTAAGCTATCAAAAGAGTGATCCTTTGGTATTTTAGACTACGTCGGGAATTACATTTGACAATTCGAGGTTTACAACTGTATCTATTGACTATTGTTCTACAAGAAACATCCATCCAGGTGAAATAAAAACATTAACTGTTAGTGGAAATAAGCACGTACTTGAACGATCAATGTCTGCCACCGGATGAGCTACCTTTGCTTTGTCAGCTGAAATCTTTGACAACCTTATCGATCCAAATCCAGCTACCTTCAGTTGACCTCCTCTATCCAGGAAAATATTTCTGGCACCTTACCAAAATTTCAAATGTTAAGGAAGAGCACGCCCAATGAGTACAGAAAAAATGTATTTTGCAATTGCATCAGGTCATCTTACTTTGGTTTCAGATCACAGTGGATGATTGGGTCAGGTTTACATTCATGAAGATAATTCATGCCCCTGGAAACAATTAATCAACCAGGAAATGATAATTTGAACTATTTGAAGATAAATGAGAAAAATATATATATGCTATTCAGTGTTTAAGGTGCCCCACAATGTAATGTTTGCATGTGAATCCCAAAATGAAAATCTATGGTTTTTAGAATAATGCCACAGAAAGTTGTATGTACCTAGCAACATCAAGAGCAAATCTTAGAGCTTTTAATGGGGATAGACACCCTTTCTTTTGAAGGTAGCTTCCCAAGTCCCCCTGAAAAGTTACCATCAACATAAACAAATTAACCACTTAATAACACTTGCTTTAAGGTGTATAAAACACGCTAACATGAATAAACGTTGAGGGATAGAGAGAGAGAGAGGTTTTACTTTTGAATGATATTCTGATACAAGCATCATTGGTACGTTTTGAGTTACAGCTCCAACAAACTGAAGAACATTTGGATGCCGGACCTTCTCCAATAATGTTAGCTCATGTTTGAAAGCGTTTCTGTTTGAGGAAAGAAAATAAAATATCTATAGGACTATTTAACTGAAGAACATTATAGTTTTCAACAGTTCACCAGAAGGAGAAAAGAACACAAAGAACAAGTTGAGGGCAGTACATACATGCTATCTGGATCTGTATAGCTTTCCTTATCAAGTATCTTTACAGCTACCTTTGTACCGTTCCACTTAGCTACTTGGTACGATCCCTGTTAGGAGCCATTCAAGGATACATATAACAAAATGAACACCTGAACTGGAATTGAAGAAAGAATCAAGTTGTCTTACAAAGATGCAATGCGACTATAATTGTAAGTTGTAAGTATAGGAACTAGAGGACACTGTAGCTGCATATTACAGAGGAAAGTGTAGCATTTTATTTTAGAAGCAAGGTAACAAAATGCAGCAACAATGGGGAAAGAGGCAAGCTACCACAGAAATAACAAAATCTTAGCTTATTATATTAACGGGTTACAAAAGATGAGGCAGCATGAGTCCTACAGTTATCATCAAAGCAATACCAATAAGCACAGTAAGAAATGTATCTGAGGCACAAGGACTTCACCTTGGTGATACCATCACTCTTTCGAACCTGAAGCTCTAGTGGATTGAGCTCGTACTCTGGAATTTCTCGAGGATTCGCAACAACCATTGGTGTCTTCTTAGTTTTCTGCAAGAAACACAATTACAGATTCACCAATCTCTGTGAAGCAGACAAACTTAAATCACAGAACAAAAAAAGACTGCATAATTACCCGAGTTTTAGCTCCTCGAGCCCTCAAGATATTGTAAACTTCTATATTTCCATAGTACTTTGCATCAGCAGCGGCCTGTCCAACATATAAATCATTAATTAATAACTATTGTTCTAATACGCTTAAATTATACTAAATTACCAAGTTGGGTTCATTTATTAATGAAGTATTGCACACTAATTCACTTAAAATAGACTAAATTATCAAGTTGGATTCACTGTGTCCAAGATTTCTATAATCATTTCAGAAACACAAACAAATTTGCCAAAAGTATCTAGAACAAACAGCTAATTCCACCAAAAAAAACAATCAGTAAACTCAATCAACCAAGACCAAAAGATCAAAATCGAAATCAAAATCAAAATCAAATGAAAGTGTAAATTAAGAAGATGGAGTTTATAGATATGTACCGTACTCCCCCAACGATCGCGAGCATCAATATTGGCCTTATGACTAAGCAACAGCTTCACGACCTCGACATGTCCCTCGCAAGCAGCAATATGCAGCGCGGTACGACCATCCAAATCGATGCTATT
>JAYMSU010000516.1:0-13493 GCA_036897765.1 Erodium chrysanthum | reverse complement strand
ATGTTAAAATCCGGTGCTCTGGTTCCCATGAACTCCCCTACCAACCCCCACCGGCCATCACCACCGCCCCCACCCTCCGCCTCCTCCTCTGGTTCCAGCACAGCCCCATCTTCCTCCTCCTCCAGCTATATCTGGTTCCATTGATCAGCCAAATCATCAACTTCCCTTCGATTCTCCACCATCCTTTCCCCTGTAGCACGCACAAGCACTCTTACGATCAGTATCTTCCGACAGCAGTACACGCCAAGACTTCCAAACTCTAGCTCCGAACTCTCATAAGAGATACAAAACCCTAGGACAGCCTAGTACAGTTCGCCTTGGGGATGATTCATCGTAGTTTAACACTAATATACGAGAGGATTTAAACCATGTACTAAATGTGTCACCTAAAACATGAAGATGCTTCTTTTAAAAGTATGGTAATTATCTTGTCACTACACTTTTTTTCTGATGTTGCCTACCTATTCATCTTTAACGGAGGGCATGTCTTACACATGATTTTGTAGGGTACGTATGAAGGGCATGCCTTACACATGATTGTAGGGTTTGATCATCTCTCTTATTCTACATAACGTAGGCTTTATTAACATGACAGTAAAGAAAGATCACTCACATCAGTTTTTGAATTGTGTTGGGTTGACACGTATGTAACTAGAATCGAATATGTTCCATGCAATTCACGATGAGCAGTCTTTAGATAGCCCCATAGGTTTGCTAGTTTCTGATTGTAACGCCTTATTGGCTACTACTTTGGGTTTGACTGAATTGGCTCGTGAGACTATACAGTAGCTTGGTTTGACCACGTCTAAATTCCATTATTGCTGTTGATATTACCGCTTAATGAAAATTGCTTTCCCCTCACAACAAAGTTTCTGGACTGGGTTCTGACAATTATGTTCCTCGTTCTCAGGAGCACGAGCGAATAGATTAGTGTTGGTGTGAAGAGCATGGGTGATACTAATCCAATCACTTATGCTTTTGTTTTGACATTAATACTAATCTAATCATTCATGTTCTTGGGAACCAAGAACATTTTCATTCTCTGGACTTGTATACTAATCCAATCACTCATGCTCATGTTATGATCAATTAAGTTTATGCACACAATACCTCTCTAACTATCAAAACCATGAACTATTATGTCCTTTTAGTACTCTTGTTCTTGATCCAACAGTCATGAGCTCTGAACTTTTAGCACTCTTGTTCTTAATCTTGAGAGTTGATGTCAATTACTACAATCACCCAAACCTGTCTTGCATGTATCTACCATTGTTTGCTCTAGCATACTTTGAGCATTCCAAAATGTCATGAGAACGTGAACATTTAACAGGCGGTTTCAGGTAAATCTTATGGCTTTATCTTGTGGCGTAATCTGGAGATTGTCAAGTCTGCACCTCCAAAGCCATCCATAATAGCATTTGCTGAAGGGAACTCAGCTCTGGCTGTCACACTAAAACAAACACACAATGGAAAGCATGAGCATTTGATTTGGAGCCATATACACTTCATTTTATGGAAAAACACGAAACACTGTCAAAGAAACAATCTAGCAGTTACTAAATCTCAAGATTGGTCTCTATTAGGTACTGTTTATTCTACAAAATCTTCTTGGAGAGTAAGTTGGATAAGAACCTAAACTATCATGTAAGATTATGAAGTTTGATTGTTTGTGATTTGACAGGAAACATTAGTTCTGTGTGAAACAAGTGTTTTATACTTTATATTCAATCAAAGTCATAGTCATATATGGATTCGTCCACAATTAACAAAATCTTACCTGCTTCTGACAACAACACATGTCATGCCAACCCTCTCAGCTCCAGCAACCCCAGATCCGCTTCCTGCAACAAGGACACACTTGGACAGAGGCACTCCTGCATATTCTGCCCCTGCTCGCAGTGCCACCACAATCTTCTCCAAACTGGATGACACTTCAATTCGTCACTTCAGTTGTTACAAGTAACATAGAAAATTTGGTTGTATAACTTGTATTGGACTAACCTTTCAGTTGAGCAAGTATCAAGGTCAACACTCAGCTTTAGCATCGATGCAACCTCTTCTGCTATTCTTTTTTTCTCAGCAGATGCTTTGCAATAAGGAAATACATGAGCCTTTACCAACCAAACCTTATAAACATATAAAGGCCTAACCAATAAGTGAGATTTACCTGCTTTTGTTACTTGCTTAGCAAGTTGCTCATCCAAACCAGAAGATACTCCTTTGCCAAGTACAAGTTGACCATATAAACTCTGCTTGACCTCTTCATTTCCTACTATTTTCATCCTTGAGATTCTGTCTTCACCAAGCTTCCCAATAATGGATCTAAAAGAAATCAAATGGAAAGGAAAGTTCAGCTTGGCCACATCTTATCCATAAACCACAGTAAATGATACACTGCACTTGATCCTGAGACACATATCTGCTCGCAAGAAGTTATCAATTGTTTGTAACTATGGTTCAGGCTTTTAACATCTAGCTACGAGGAAATTTTCTGTTACAGCTATGAATAAGACTGCTTAACTTCACCGACTAATCAGCCAAGCCAAAGATCAAATAGGTGTTCATCAATTTTTTCTTAATAGAACTGATTAAATCCTGGCTATTTCCTGGCAGCACGAGAGCTGTATATTACATAGTTAAGAAGTTGACCTCTTCAAGTTGACATAAATGATTAAAGTAGTGCTAAAAGAGATTCATGAATTTGAGTCATTAGTTACATAAATTTTCTGAATATCATTTCTATTCCTTTTCAACAAAATAACCTTTAACTCACGTTTTCAGGTTTCTCATGGCTGATTTGAGCATATAAGAATCAAAAGGTAGAATGGAATTTACAAGTTATTTTATAATTGTTTGACAAGAACATTTCCTTGTAATTGCCATATCTTCTTGTTAACTCTCAGAAGAGAATGATTTTTTGATAGTTTGATCACAAATATAAAACATATGTATACACAAGTTTGATTTGGAGCGTCTTTAATCTACAATTTTCTAAGCAATACCAATTAAAATCTAATCAAGGATTCTAACACTCCGCCCAAGTTGGAGCATATATGTCTTATGTACCAAGTTTGTTACAAATACTGTTTATGTGAGGTCCTCAAAGCTGGAACTTATGAAGCTAGCTGTGATGCATCCTAACATAATCTTTTCCCTAATAAAATGACAATCAAATCCTATGGGCTTGGTTCTCTTGTGGAATGGTGGATTGAGCACAATATGTACTGCTGCTTGACTGTCACATATTAGTTTCATCGGGGTAACTTTTTGCAAACTTCAACTCTTGAAATAGTTGTATAAGCCATATGAGCTAGTATGTTGCCAAAACCATAACTCAATATTCATCTTGGTATACTTTACTACAACAGTATAATAAACATGAGAGTCTTATAGCCACAAGCTATTTCTGGAAAGATGCACGGATTCCACAGTAAAAGATGCCACATCATTGAGTTATGATTAAAATTTGGATTTGTAACTTTAACCTGAATTAACAATGAAAAATTACCTGGCCATTTTATCTCCACTTTTGCTGTAGGCTGTTAATATGACCACAGGTATTCCTTCACGATGAGCCTCATCAAAAAAGCTGCAATGAATGAACATATATGAGTCAAGATCTTTCTGCAATTATTGTATCTGAGGAGTTAAACAATCAAATAGTCCTGGCATGGAAAATAAAACATCATAGGATGAGGAACTCACTCTTCAACTCCAGGTCGCAGAGGTAAACTCTCTGACATCACAAAATCATCCAAAGCATTTTTCTGCCAACCACTAAACCAATAGTTAAGTAGCCTATCATAAAAAAAACTTGGTACCTTCACTTTTGGAGTGAAAGATTGTAAATTAGATTTTGTTCTCATTTCAACTGACTGAATAAATAAATATTTTCTAATAGATTAAATCCTATGCATATTATCTATCTCCTACTAAACTGGCAACAACGTGACTGTACCTTTTCTCGCAAAACATTTTTCATGAATGCTTTCTTTTCATTTGAGGGAAGTGAAGTAGGCCAACCAATCTGCACAGGACATGATCAGGAACCCCAATTAAGAAATTGTGCAAAAGAGGCAGGTACTGAAACCGATATGCTATCCTTATCACCCAACCTCACCCTGTTAAAGTACAATGTCAACATCATTTCCTCCTCTCCAGCACCCTTTCTGGTAAGTAAACATAAAATCCTCAATAAGTTTCAAACACAATCTCAAAGTTCAATACAAAGGCAAAGATCCAACTCAATGCAAGACTTGGCAAGTCAAATGTCCATCAGCATAAAAGAAATTGCTTTGAAACACTACTTTGTTTAGACTACTTTGAAATTCCCCACCTTACAAGGTCTGCATAGATAGGTTCGGTCCAATTTGCACAGTCAAGTCCAATCTTTTTAAATGCTAACAGAATCAGAAGAACAAAACAAAATTCAGAATCATAAACATAAACATACAGATTCACATCTACTTTTTTAGGTAAAAACTATACAGAAAAAAATCACTTAATCTGCCACACCTGCATTGAAGGCTTGACGATTGGCTAGCCGATAAACATCCATAAGAACCCTACAAAATCAAAGAAACCCAGAAGCATCAAATAGGAATCACACAATGAACTTTAAACAATAAAGGAGGAATCTTTTCTTTTCACTTGAATAGAAATGCAAGAATCTAGGTACGGGGAAGAAGAATTAAGCTATCACCCTTCGACCTCGAGAAGAATGGCCAGTTCTGGAGGTGGGTTTTGATTATCATGGTCAATGGGCGAGCTGAAAACAGTGAACCGGTCCAGCTCCAGACGCTTTCCGAGAAAAGAGGAGTTTCTCGGGAAAGTGGAGGAAAATGAAGGAAAGGAGAGGGATTTATAGCTTCTGGGTGTGCCATAGCAGAGTCTGTGAGAGGGAGTGGTGAAGATTGGAACTTGGAGGATATTGTGAAGAATTGAACATGAAGAAGCTGTTTCCATAGTAATTTGACAGTTTTTCTTTCCTTTTTCAGTGACTGTCTGTAAGCATCCAATGCGCAGCCTATGTAATAGCTTTGCATCAAATTGCACTATAGATTAGTTTTTTATTCTATGGGCCCTTTGTGTGGTGAATGGGCCAGGCCCGAAATAACAGCCCTAATATCCGAACCCGACCCGAGCAAGCGGTCCATCTCTCTCATTCTGTTAGAACACGCCGTCTTCAGTGTAGCGCGCATCATCGACCTCCTTCGTCTCCGCCTCTCTCTTCCAAATTCTGAGAGTTCAGAACCAGCAAATAATGTAAGTATCGTATTTTATTTTCTCAGCAGCCAAACACAGTCGAAAAGAAACCAGCTGAATAACATATTTTGATTTTCGGATACAGGTCTAGGATATGCGTGAAGAATTTACCCAAGTATGCGACGGAGGACCGCCTCCGCGAGTTCTTCTCTCAGAAGGGAGAAGTAACCGACGCTAAGCTGATGCGCACTAAGTATTTTCCTTCTTCTCTATAATCATGTTTATATGTATGTGTGTGTGTGTTTGGATGGCTTTTGAATGTATGTGTATGTGGTGCTTAATTTTTTGTTTTTTTTTTCTTATTCTAGAGATGGAAAGAGTAGACAATTTGCGTTTATTGGGTTTCGGTCAGAGGAGGAAGCTGAAGAAGCTATCAGATACTTCAACAAATCTTACCTTGATACTTCTAGAATTGCTTGTGAGGTTTGGGTGCCATTTCAACTTTTCTATTTAGTTTTTGCTGTTTCTTACTTCGGTTGGTTTGCTAATTACTATTGGATGAACTTGATACTAATGATGGTTTGAGAACTCAACATATAAAAATATGATTTTGAAATGACATTTAAGTACCAGTAAACATCTTTTACTAACTTGTGGTGTGCTTGATGCATAAGAGCGGAGCTGCTAGTCTGTACATTGTAAACATTTAGGCTTCATGTGAAAACTTTTATTAGACATTGGATTATTTGTGGTGTCTCATTAAGACATGAACCTTTTTTTCTACTTCTAGATTGCTCGTAAAGTCGGGGATCCAGATATTCCTCGTCCATGGAGTCAGCATTCGTTGAAAAAAGTAGAGAGTTCGACTAAGGATGGGGATAAAAATGCTGGTGCCAAGAGTTCGAAAGGAGAAGGCAAGGATTTTAATAAAGGCAATAAGAATGATGACCCTCAACTTCAGGAGTTTCTTCAGGTCATGCAGCCGCGTGTGAAGTCTAAATTGTGGGCAAATGACACATTGATAGCTCCCTCAGCTGACCAGAATATTAAAGGCAATGAGAAACATAGCAAAGGAAAGGTGCAAACCAAAGAGAGTTCTGTCCCAATGGATGTTATTGGTGAAGAAGGTGAGACTAAAAATGTAAAAAGTGAGTCATCAGATGGTCATGCAGATGAAAAATCTAAGAATCCTGCTCACGAGGAAGTTGTCTCAGACATGGACTACTTTAAGAGCAGAATAACAAAAGAATGGTCAGACTCAGAAAGTAGTGATGAAGATGATGGTAATGATGAAAATGATGACAGTGACAATGATACTAAGTATTCACGTAAGAAAAGCGTAAAGAGTGAGGATGTTCCAAAGAAGGGGCAACATGATGTCTCTGTGAAGGAGATCTTCCCAGAAGAGGTTGAAGATAAAGCTTCTTTTGAAAAGTCAGAGGGGGGAATATCCGATCCAGAGAATCTGCCAGCCACAGAAGATGAGAAAGAAGTCCTTGATACTGGTCGCCTTTTTGTCCGTAATCTGTCATATATAGCAACGTACGTATTCTTGAACCTACTATTGATGTTTGAACTGCTAGTTTCTAGTCCATGATTATATATTAATGATCTCTATTTGTTATTACAATTCTTTTGATACAGGGAGGATGAGCTGGAAGAGCTCTTCGGCAAATATGGCAATGTCTCACAGGTTCATATTGTTGTCGACAAAGATACAAAACGGTCCAAGGGAATTGCGTATGTTCTTTACGCATCTACAGAGTCTGCAACCAGGTATATATTTGTCGGGGTAAAGTTATTTTTGTTCTTGATACAATTACAATGATACATTCTTAGCTATATAATCAGTGGCCCTGATGAACTTAATGTCATGAGTAGTCAATCTTAAGCTATTAAAAACTTGCGAAGTGTGATCTGCTAGAGTCATAAGCTGTCCTTTTAATGGCCCTTGACCCTTGTCGAGGTGGTGTTGGGGGACAGGTTCTATGTTCAAATCTTACCAGCATGTAAAAGAGTGCCTCCTAATAATTGAATTCTTTAAGGAATGCTCAATCCTGTAATTGTCAAATACATTTCTTCCTGTGTGGTACTGTTCTATTGAAGTACTATATAATTTGGTATTTGATGCAGAGCACTAGAAGAGTTAGACAGCTCAATTTTCCAAGGCAGATTGTTGCATGTTATGCCAGCAAAAGAGAAAAACTCCCCAAAAGAAGAGTAAGTTGCATTGGGGTATATTATAGTACTGTCCTTTTAAACCCTTTTCTTTGTTAACAAGTATTCTGGTATTGTGAATATTATAGGACTTCTGCAACCCAAGCTCCAAAAACTTTTAAGCAAAAGAAAGAAGACGAGAGAAAGGCATCTGAAGCTGGTGGAAACACTAAAGCATGGAATAGTTTGTTCATGCGCCCTGATACAGTATGTTTTATCATTGAAGCAGTCTATTGATTTTCTCTCTTGCATGTTTTAATTTCAGTAATTAATACCACATATTATTGCTGTTTGAAACTATTATGAGTACCACTAAATCTGAACATGCTCACCTCGTTAACATTGCTAACGTCATGCCAACTAGCATTTTGTAAACGGGCTTATGAATTTTATGTCTTGCATATTTTTAATTTCAGTAATTACAACACATTATTTCTGCTTAAAACTATTATGATTAGACCTGAAAAGGCTGACCTTGTTAACATTGTCAACAGTTACACCATCTAACATTCTGTAGCTGCCATAATAAGATCACTTCTGCACTCTCTTTTTCTGCCACCGTCATCCTACTGGCTCACCCTCATTGCTAACATCACAACCTAAATGTTTGGTTATTAGTTAACTAAAAACTAAAGTAGCTTGGAAAACATTACTAAAAGCGAATGTTGGCACAATCTTGTAAATTAAATTTGCAGTACCAGAAAACTTAATCTAGTAATCTAGTGACTGTTGTCTAACTATTGCTGCTAGAGTGCATAATGAAAACTTCTATTTAGTTCAGGTAGAGATCATAAATATGTCATTTTTTACCTGCCTTAACCCAAAGATTTCAATAAAAGATGGTAAATCAACAATAAGGCTTCTCATAATTCTACCTCCTAATCTTAAAATAATTTACTCGAGGAGTCCCATCCAGAATTGTTCAAACATTATTCTGAGCATTTTGAGTGGATATTAGATATCTCAACTAAAACTATCGGGATCTAACTGCATGATACTCTACCCTACCCCACCCATTCTGAATATCTTGTTTCGGTGATAGGTTTAACTGTAAATGTACTCTTTCGAAGTCTTAAGTCATAGAAGCGAATTTCTAGTGTACCTGCATGTTATTGGATTCCTCCTTAATTTATCTAAGATTCTGGTACTGCAAATTTTCACCACTCTACATATTTTCTTAAATTTCCTAGATTAATTAATCTGGTATCCTCATAACTATGATTTAACTTCAATGTTGGTTAGAAGCAGATTTAGCATGATTTAGTTGGTTCTCATGAATGACATTTCATTTTTAGATCAGTAGATCTGTATGATAAGTCTTGTTTTATCTTTCTGATTTTGACTCGATAGACTCCCCATGCTTTGGCTTAATTTTAGGAAGTTCTTCTGTTTACTTATAGTGTTTTGGTATTCAACTAATTCACACCCGATATTTTATAGGTTGTCGAAAACATTGCTAGAAAATATGGTGTGAGTAAGAGTGATTTACTTGATCGGGAGGCTGATGATCTTGCTGTACGTATTGCTTTGGGAGAGACTCAAGTGATTGCAGAGACAAAAAAGGCTCTTGCTAACGCTGGAATAAATGTTGCATCCTTAGAGGGATTTGCTTCTGGTAAAGCTGATGGTATGAAAAGAAGCAATCATGTTCTTCTTGTGAAGAACTTGCCTTATGGTTCTACAGAAAGTGAACTGGCTAAGATGTTTGGGAAGTTTGGGAGCTTGGACAAAATTATTCTTCCACCAACAAAGACAATGGCCTTGGTATGCGCTTACATTTCTCCCTCATTTCATTTATTTTGTTAACTTTTGAGGATATATGTCTTGATTTGGCCAAAGGTATGTGTAATTATTTTCATGTACTGACTTCATCTTATTATGCTTTGTTTCATGTCCATTACTTAACTAATGGAAGCAGTAGATCCTTCTTAATTAAATATTGTATGAGTAATTCCCTCTCCACCTTGACATCAACTTCTCCACCTAAATTGAACAAACTATCCTTTCCCTGGATAATGGAAAAATTCATACACTTAATTCTTCACCAGTATGGATAAAGAATTCCCACAACTCTGAATTTAATGGGGCACCATATATCATTCTGTGCGGACTACTTGTTAAGCTTAGACTGCTTTTATATGATTTCAGATTGTGTTCCTTGAAGCAGCTGAAGCCCGTGCAGCTTTCAGAGGCTTAGCTTATAAGCGTTACAAGTAAGCTCCCTTTGCTGGTTACTGTAAGCTAGATTTTGTGCAAGAAGTTTCTATCTAGCAGTTCGAGAAATTAATACTATACTATAGTATAACACAATTGGGTCTTGCTTGCACCTGTAACTGTTTTAATAGAGTCAAGTTGGATCATAACATTGTATCATTATTTTGCGTGGTAACTTTGCATCACCGTGCAACATTTGCATTCCTGTATGATATTCATTTGTTAGGATACTCTTACCTGCTCATATTATTTTTTGGATCAGCTCTTACCTGCTCATATTTATCGACTATTAGCATCATTATTAGGAATTTTTTATGATGTCTAACATTGGTTCCATCTTGTCAATTTAGGGATGCTCCTCTATATTTGGAATGGGCTCCCGGTGATATTCTTATTCCAAATTTTGTACCTGAGAGTAATGAGAAGAAAATTGCTGCTGTTGGTGGAGATGATGCCAAGCGGGTATTACTGGAACAAAGCGTGGATGGAATTTCTGACATGGATGCAGATCCTGATAGAATTGAGGTTTGACTCTTCTTATCCCCATGTCTCTTCAATATAAATGATTTCGAATGAAGCATTATGAAATATGAATTTTGTGATACTAGTTTCTTCCAAACGCCTGTTACTATATCTGTTTGTTGTTGTCCATGTGATTGATTAATTACTCTATTTGCTGTCTACTATGCTACAGTCACGATCACTATATGTGAAGAACCTGAATTTTAAGACATCCGATGAGAGTTTGAAGAGTCATTTTAGTGAACATGTGAAGAAAGGACAAATACTCAGTGTCAGGGTAATTGCTCACCTGGATACTTTGAACAGGTACCTTATATTTAGCATCTCAACAACAACTAATGATTATGTTGTGTCTATATGCAGGTCAAGAAACACGTAAAAAATGGAAAGAATGTGTCAATGGGTTTTGGTTTTATACAATTTGACTCTATGGAGACAGCGACAACAGTTTGTAGAGATTTGCAGGTATCACAAAACTGTAGCATAACTTGTTTCTTATAATACGATTAAGCAACTATCTTAATGCCTTCAATCATTTTTTTTTCAGGGAACTATTTTGGATGGACATGCTCTTATCTTGCAACTTTGTCATGCCAAAAAGGATGAACAAACAGTGAAAAAAGGTGACAAGGACAAGATGTCAACAAAAATAATTGTGAGAAATGTGGCTTTTGAGGCAACAGAGAAAGATATAAGACAGTTGTTCAGTCCATTTGGCCAGGTAACTATTTTAACTCTCACCGATTGTTTACTTGCGAGTTTGTCAAAGATTAGGCTCTAAGTCACTACAGTTAAGGATTTATCATCCATTAATTGCTTATGTTTTTTTTCTTGACATGCACTGTTCAGATCAAGAGTGTGAGACTACCAAGGAAACTTGGAAAGCATAGAGGTTTTGCATTTGTGGAGTATGTAACGAAGCAAGAGGCACAGAATGCTCTTCAATCACTTTCGAACACCCATTTGTATGGTCGGCATCTGGTAAGTTGACTACTCTGGACACACTTGACAAATTTGCTCCAAATAGAAAATAATATGATGGACGTGGCACTCTTCAAATTTCAGGTTATGGAGAGAGCAAAAGAAGGGGAGAGCTTGGAAGAGCTGCGAGCTAGAACAGCTGCTCAGTTCAGTGATGAACAGAACGGGTATCAAAACCATAACACGCTGTCCAAGAAGAGGAAGAGCATGGCTGTCTTGGATGAAAGCAGCATGCAGTTTAAAAGATTTGCTGATTAGATCTTCAATCTTTATTTTACATGAATTGGTTAAAACAAATGTACCCGAGTTTATTGTAGCATATAGTGGTGGTCCAATTTTCCTTGTAGGAACCTGCTAATACATTTTACCTATAGAAAATGTAAATTAGTGTACACTGCCTTTTTCTTTAATGTTCTTGTTGAAAATTTGATCGAGCTTGGTATTTGAGTTGTGTTTTCTTTTATTTATGAAAGTTGAGTTGTATAAAGTTTATTACTATAACCTTCAATGCTCTTAATTCTTATTAAAATTTGTTTTATGCTGAAAAATTAAATAAACTACAGGAAAATTCAAAATGATCTTGCCTTTCATGTGGTATGTTACAATTTGCATGATGAATATGTTTCAATTAATACAAGGCCAAAGTAAAAATCGAGCGACAAACATGAAAAATAATATGTGACAAAGTTTTATAAATATTCAAATAATGAATACGTATAAATTGAAAATCAAAAATCAAAACTTGAATGTCACACTGAAAAGGACAAAAACAAAAGACGACGATGAGGAAATCAAACATATGAAGAAAATTCGACGCCATAGTCAACGATCAAATCATTGTTGGAGTGCGTAGACATTCTCATCTGAAACCGAAATATCCCAAGTCAACGTCAATGGAATTTTAGCAGAGACCCATTTCCTTTTGTGCGTTGTGAGATCACACTTGAGACTGAAAATGTCTTCTTACTTTTCATCATCGTCTTCGTCGCTTCACAAACGAACTGCTCCGACTCCGACCCGGCCAACGGCACCATCGCCACCCAACCAAATCAAGGGTTTGGACCCGGCTCCGATCGCGCGCCCCATAGCCCAGTTTCTTGCTCTGGCCGCCATCGTTCTCCTTGCCGTCTTACAGCTCCTCCCTGCAACCCATTTCCGGGACCCATCCGACCCTTTCAGGAAATGGGTCCCCTTTGGCCCCAATCGCAATCCCTTTTCTTCTTCCTCCTCCGTAAGTGTTTGGCTTCCGAGAAATTTTCAAAATGTTTTTTTTCTTCTTTTTGATGTTTTTTTGCCTGATGTTGTTACATATTAGTTGGTTAACTGTGTTCTCAATTTCATTTATTGCTATTTTTTAGCTTAGCAATTCGGAGCATTCTGGTAATGGAGATTCCAGCTCCATCACAACTGATGATAGAGAGGATGGAATGGTGAATGTTGTGTCATGGATGGATTATTTAGACCTTCCATTGCTTGCAGTTTTGGTCAACTCAACCCTGTCAAGCTCCAGGTTTGTTTAATTGATTGATTTGATACTGTATAGTTGTTCATCTAGCCTTTAGGTTTTCTCCAACTTTCAATTATTGCCCTTGTGTTCCTGTTTGTGACTCCATTTTGAAGTTGAATGATTCTGAATATGGCTCTCTAAGTCTTAGCTGAAATGGACATGGAGGTAGTTTTACTCCTAACCACAATGTACAAGTAATCTTAATTTCACAGGCACTAACTATGGGAAGTTTAGGGAGCTGAAATTTGAGTTGTGATTGTTAGCAATGATACAACCTGGATTTCGGCATGCATACTTTATATAGATTAAGCATTAAGATGCATTTTATTCTTAACTACCAACGAATATCCTAGTTTAGTGGTCGGTCTGCCCGATTACTATTTTTGGCATAAGAACAAGCACAAGAATGAAAAATGTTAAATTCTAAAATGTTATTGATGTTCTCTATCATGATAGACCCAAACTAACTTCAAAACTAGCTTATTTGATCTTTCTTATTCAAAACTAGAAAACAAGATAAGATAGAAACTAGCAAGATCACAACATTGTGAACTTGTAATAAGAGCCACACTAGACTTATCTGAGATCATTTTCATGGTTGAAAATGAACTCGATCCCTTGGCCAACATTCAATTGATCCCACACCAGTGACACCACTCACTAAGAATTCCAAAAATGCACGCAACATGTTCTTAAAGGCTTGAGAACTTGCTAACAAAGATTGCAAGAAAATTGAAAACATGACTGTAACAACAGTTCTGCAGCAACTGTGGATAGAGTTTCAAAGCTTTAACCCATTTCTTCTTCTTCTTCTTCCTCTATTGCTATTCTCAACTATTCTTGTGTT
>JAYMSU010000515.1:0-13495 GCA_036897765.1 Erodium chrysanthum | reverse complement strand
TACAACATTGGGGTCATCGTCTAACTTAACTTGTTTTACGTGACCGAGGAACTAGTCCTCGAAGAAGATATCAATTTCCAAACCGGGGAAGGGTGGGGCCCAATTCATGGGGAGGTGGGGGTGAGGAGTCCCCCTCTGCGGATAGTTCCCAGATCCAACAGGGGGTGACAGATGTTTCGAGTGGTGTATTGGGAAAGAGGAAGTATAGGAAGAAGACACGGGGATAGTATTGTGAACCCCAAGTTGTGG
Organism: Erodium chrysanthum; assembly: GCA_036897765.1. NCBI lineage: Eukaryota > Viridiplantae > Streptophyta > Magnoliopsida > Geraniales > Geraniaceae > Erodium > Erodium chrysanthum. The sequence goes on along the minus strand of JAYMSU010000515.1, from coordinate 13,246 downwards.
TGGGTGGTGGAGGAGGGAAGAGGAAGATGCGCTGAGGCGGAGGAAGCTCGCCGAGGGTTTGGACACCACCACCAACGCGGAAGGGGTCAATTGGTGTGAATGGGACACCTTCATTTTCTTCGGCGTCAGGAGGAACGCTCTCTTTTGCCGCTCCTGGGTCCCGGTTTCTGGCGAATTGAGGTATTTGATTTGAAATTCCACCAAAATCATTCATCACTTATGTCTTGTTTTAATCAATTTAATCATGTTTGGGCCTCGAGAAAATCAAAGACGTGCAAGGAATTAAGGCTAAACCTGGATTTTGGGTTTTAAGAATTTTATATTCATGTTTAAAAAAAGAGGTTATTATAGAAATGAAGTACACACGTGTTCTGTGTGGATTAAGGCTTGATGAGAACCTGCGACTGGTGGATGATTCAATTGTGAGTTGTGCACTGTTTTAAGTGACAATTTGGCTTAGCTTATGAACATTTAACTTTAAATTGTTCACCAACAGACAATACATCGGTTTATTAGAAATGGGAGAAGGTCATTGATATGATTAAGATTATGAAGCTCACATAACTGGGGTCTGGGGGATGACTGAACTGTGACTAGTTTGTTGAATTTTAGTTTTTGAGTGACAGAATTGGCTTAGCTTTGGAATATCTAACCTTAACTGTTCATTGATTGGTTGTTTAGAAATGGGGGAAGAGAACTAATAAAATTAAGTTCCAGAGATCAGGTAGCTGTGGCATTTCATTTTCTCATTTTATTTCTGTGATAATGTGATATCTACATTTCATCAGGTAAAGTGGGGTCCTTGAGCTGAGTTCACATAATTCTGTAAAGAAAAGTTATTTTCATGTCGGAGTTAAAGAAGATGAAGACAATATCATAGATTGTATGTTTTTTCATGAATAAACAAATGAATTTAAGTCATGCTGACATATGTCTGTTTTTATTTTGATTCTGGATTTTGCGTTATGTTTTTGCAGATTCCATACGGTTTTGTTTATGCCCACTTGTTGTTTCTCGATTTTAGAGTTTTGTTCAGTATGTGAATATTAAACTCCTTGCTTTTGTTCTCCTGGGTGTACACTACTTGTTGCTCTGTTCTTTCCCACACCATCAACGATCATATTTTGTTGGATACATCCATTGCCGTTGGCATATAATATTGATCGATCCATCTTCATTTAATGTCTGGTGCTTTCATTTTTTCAGGGGTATTCTGATCATTATTCATGGGCTGAATGAGCACAGGTAATACTAGAGGGCTTACATATTATTTATCTGTTATTGTGTAGTGTAATATTCCGTGCCTAACTGCAAGGGTCAGCTTTGGGCTACGGATACTAAAACAGAGGCTTTATTAGCAATTGTTTGTGATGCTCACATTTCTTTACTTGGTCTCTTGATTTAATTATGTGTTGTAATTTTTTTGGTCGGTGCTCGTTTTGCAGTGGAAGATATGCCCAGTTTGCAAGGCAGCTAACCTCTTGCAACTTTGGGGTTTATGCAATGGACTGGATAGGTAGCTATTACTACATTGTTGATTTTTGAAAACATTCATATCCTATTTTTGTCACAGATAGTCTTTATAACAAAAACTAAATTTAGTAGTTCTTGTCCTTGTACTTATTTTCGTTTAGAATACTAGCGATATAAGTTCATTACGACTGTTCTTTCTTTACAGGTCACGGAGGAAGTGATGGATTGCATGGATATGTACCTTCTCTTGACCAAGTTGTTGCTGACACGGTAACTTCAGCTTCTATATTTTCAGATACAGTGCGCCACCCATGTCCCCTCTGTTCAGCATAAAGTAAATCCTCACATCAGTTACATGAGTTATTGCCTGATATGGATTAACCATGTTATTCACACCTGACATCAGTAATCTCCCTCCCTTGGATTAAACCTTTTATTTATTATTCACAGAGATTTTTGTTATCACCACCTCAACTTAGTTCTCTTATAAACATTCCCTGCCACAGTAACTTCAGAATGAATCATGTTACTTCCTCTATGTTTTTGCTTCTTGATTTTGATAATTACTATTGAAAGTCTGATGCTAGTTACGTCCCTTGATTATTATGTCTAGAATATTGATTGTATATTCTCTTCTTTTAAAAGAGGGATTTCTTAGAAAAGATCAGATCAGATAACCCAGGAGTGTCATGCTTCCTCTTTGGTCACTCTACAGGGGGCGCAGTAGTTCTAAAGGTGAGCCAATAGAATATTTATGACTTGTTCACACACATACAATGATGCAATTTTTTTCTTCTAGAGCCTCAATTAATATATTCTTGTCTTTGGATAGGCGGCCTCGTATCCTCACATTGAAGAAATGCTAGAAGGAATTATATTGACCTCTCCAGCCTTACGTGTTAAGCCAGCACATCCTATTGTTGGGGTAAGTTTTGGTTCTCACCCCAAAACATCTATTCTCGGTCAAAATGATATTTTATTTTAATCTGGTCATCATAATATAGCTGCAACACAACTTGAGGGTTATACGTTTACGGCATAAATACCACTTGGTGGGTATATGTCCTCCGTAAGCAGATGAAACTTATATCAAGTACCCTATGCTTTGAGTTGAACTGCCCTACAATTGTAATTAGTAGTATTTGATTCTTATAAATAGAATCTTTCCATTACACACCCTCATGATCTCCATATGTTTTTTTGATAAGTCATGTTTGTACCAAGATTTTGGCTCACTTGCTTATGTAGAAGCATGGAACACCAAACTCATGGTTCGAACTTGGGTCCTTCATGAGAGAGTAATTGATGTTGGTTTTCCTTAGCACATGTTCTCAACTCCTTTATAATACAGGCCGTGGCTCCAATTTTTTCTCTGGTAGCTCCAAAGTTCCAGTTCAAAGGCGCAAACAAAAGGGGCATTCCAGTTTCAAGAGATCCAGCTGCACAGCTAGCAAAATACTCGGATCCACTGGTCTACACGGGCCCCATAAGGGTACGCACTGGCCATGAAATACTTCGCATTTCCTCATATCTGACTCGGAACTTCAAGTCAGTGACTGTTCCCTTTTTCGTCCTGCACGGGACAGCAGATAAAGTCACTGATCCACTAGCCTCCCAAGACTTGTTCAACGAGGCCCCCTCCAAGTTCAAAGACATCAAACTCTATGATGGCTTCTTGCACGACCTCCTCTTTGAGCCCGAGCGTGAAGAGATCGCACAGGACATCATTAACTGGATGGAGAAGAGATTATTGGGTCACCAAATGGTGACAGAATCAGCATTTCCGGGAAAGAGAGAAAGAAAATAGGTTACTCCTATATCTTCCTCCATAGGGATACACATACATTAGGGGTTTTGAAGCCAACTTTAGGAGTGTCATCTAACACGTGACGAGTTAGATTCGTGTTTTGTATGCATAGCTAAAGGTTGTGCCAATTTTGAACATTGCCATTTTGAAAACGGTATTCTGATATTTCTTGGCCATTTTTTTCAAGTTGTTGATCCAATTCTTTTTCTTCCTTCTGCTGGGTGTACATTACAGAAATGGGATGTATAAAAAACGTTCAGATTTACTTCTCATGCCATTTTTAAATATTTAAAATGTTTCAGATTTTATTTTCATATGATAAACAATTTCGTATCATAAAAATATAAAATCCCACAATTTTCAGATCGAAACAAATTATAATACATGAACTTAACAAGGTTTTGATGGAGCAAAATATTTGAAAATGCCCTTTTATTACTAGGAAAGAGTAGATGAAATTCATATTATTTGATTAGAACACTTTGGTAGCATACATAGAGTCACTTGAAATGACTTAAACAGGCGTACCCTTTTATCATAAATTAGCTTAGGTAAGGGTAACATGGTAAATTCACTCATCAATAGGCGAGACACGTTCCAGGATTTTGGCCGCCATAAACTTGACGCAAGAATCAAGATAAGCCACCAAATCGTCCGACCTCCACCCATCGACCGGATCGCAAACAAAAGACCACTCAATCTTGCTCCCATCGCAAAACGACGTCACTCTAGCCGTAGCCACGTAGTTATTGAAGCCCATGTTGTTATCAAGCACCTCGTAGCTCAGCCACCGCCCGATGGGGTCGATCTCGATCAGCCTCTCCCTGACCCACGTGATCTTCTTCTCGTCGTCATCAACCGGTGGAGACTCGCAGTAGCGGATCAAGCCCGGATGGGCCCCGTCATGGACTTGGCGACACGTGGCCAATCCAGGGAACAAGTTGTGGAGGTTGAAGAAGTCCTCCAAGAAAGGCCATACTTGGTCTGGTTTGGGTCCTTTGAGCTCCACCATGGCCTTGCCTTCCCATCTTTTCTCTAGTTCTTGCGCCATGAGAGAGAATGGTAAGATGTTGACTTTATTCTGAGTTTATAAAGTCAATGAACTGGTGTTGTTGTGTAGTACTAGTAGTGGGAGAATGAGAATCTTTAAGGTAAGGTCACAATGTTTTTGAAGTATGCGTTTAATTAAAATAATATATAATTCCAAATGATGGATTGGAGTTGCACTTGAACTACATGTTATGTTATGCGGTTCCTTTTGTTTTTAGTATTTCGATGTCAGCAAAAGAAACTATAACACATGGACCGACCCAATCATATCTGTCTCCACATGTGTAACGTGAGAAAGAACTCACCTACCACACCAACAACATCGTTCTAAGGCAGCCTTCCCTTTGTTGTACATAAGTCAACTCAAGTTTAATGTCATCACAACTCAACTTGACTAAAGTATGTATTTGTTGGCTCAATTTCAACTCAATTAAAAATATATATTTGTAAAGTCATCTTTTTTGGATTTAAGCTGGATTCAGCATTAAAAAAATACAATATTAGATAAGGTATACATAATTAACGAGCCAACTCCCAATTCTCAAAAAAGAAAAAGAAAAGAAACTAAATCTGAACAAGCCAATTACGAAGTCAACTTCGATTTCAACTTGATTATAACAAAATAGAATCTAAAATGTAATGAATTGAAGTAATTCAACTTGTTTACAACCAACCTATCATCATCTCCAACCAGAGAAACTACAGATCACATATTCAATGGTCCTCACGAGATCACAGAGGGACCATAAAATCTTGTTGAGTAAGTGAAAGGCATATTAGATTATTAGCTCATGGCTAAGTACTCTCCAAAGGTAGAGAGACAGACAACATGAACTACAGAGGTGAGTGACAGCCACATGAGATTCATTGAGAATTCTAACCACAAAATTCACTCAACCTATTACATTACATTAATACTCCTACCCTTCCACACAAGTTTTCATTAAGACGGGATGGGAAAAGAGAGAGCTACTTCTGCTCTATAGACTATAGCCCAACTACTAGCTGTTACGCCTCTATTCAAACCCAAAAAAGAAATGCTAAATACAACTACCCTTTATATTACGGAGCCTAGAGCTTCAGGGATTTGCAAGCAAACACAATCTCCTCAACCGGACCTTTTCCTGGTCAAACAAGGTGAGAACATTAGATTAAATTAAACCAAACCAGCATCATAATTTTACCAACTACCAGTAGAAATGAATGGTTCGAGTTAAATAAAGCACTTTGCGTGTAAAAATAAATTACTTGCCTCAGTGCCATCATGCTTGTATCGAACAAAGAAAATGCACCTGCAGCCCCTTACATCATGCATTTTCCTCTGGATGTCAATAACTTGGGCATCGTAGTAAAGAGCTTGATCTCTCCTTTCCTGAAACAAATAATCCAATTGTTAACATTGACTCATGGCAAACAACCCTACAAGAAACTGTAACTGAGATTTGACATCACGGGAATAAGCATTTTACCTGGAAGCAGAGTACAGTCTCCCCAACTGTGACTTTAGGGCACTCTGAATGCTCTACGGGGATGGAGCGTAATCGCACTGCACTTTTAACATTGACCCATTCGTCCTCTTCAGCTCCGAATCCAACGAATCTGACGCGAACTTCCTTTAACAAATCAAAATTTTCATCAGATGACCAACTCAAGTTGGCCCAGTGGTTAAGAGCTCCCTCCAGCATAATGGAGGACCAGAGTTCTAACCCTGATGTAATCAGTCTTATGGGTAAGAACCATAAGTTTGGCGCTCCTTACTTCTACATAAGCAAGTGAGCACAAATCTTGGTCCAAAAATGGCTTATCAGAAACAAAAAAAACTGTCAGATGAATTATACCGTGAGTAAAAACTAAATAACTATTCAAGAACTTACAGTCCCGTCCGGATCAAGAGTCCTGTGAGTTAGGAACATTTCAACATCGTACCTACAGAGCCAAGAAAAGCTGATAAATTTATGGGGAGAGAGGGTACAAAGCCAACAAAAACTGATAAACTTATGGAGAGTGAGAGAGGGAGTATTTGTTCTTCACATATCCGCTCAAAATCCATTCATGTTATCATAGCACTTAAAACTACAACATAGAAGTGGTAATTCTTAAAATTACAGTCAGTACATGAAATATTTCTCTCTCCAGGACGGAATACGGATATGACCAAACAGTAAGTAATGGTACCAAAATAATTTTTACATGTGAATTTACATTGATATAACTTCTTAGTATGGATGCTAGCCTATGGAGTAGAATGCACTTTCAAAGGAATCAAGAGGGTGATGATTGCTAACACATAATGCTGAAACCATGTAATGAATAAAATGGAGAAAAGGGTCAACAGGATATCTAAATATAATTTTGAGTTTCCAACTAACGAGTAATAACCAACTTCTTCTAGAATGATAATGTCCACTTACCATGCCCCATCTTTTGACGACTTTGCCTCGAATTCCAAGTCCGATAGAGCTGGAATATTTTCTCCTGTTTTTAAACAAACCTCATAAGAAACTAGGAATGTAATCTTTCCTTCAGAAGTTCATAAGAAATGATACGGTGTTCAAGTATATTAAGATGGCATAGTTGCTAAATAGAAACGAAAAGCAGTCAATTTGTCCACATTCCAGAACACTAAGCAGAAAGTTAATCATTAGATGGTTGAAACAAAGAGAAAGGTTAAATATTCTTGTTTGAGCACACAAATTAAAAATGGGATTAAACAATCCAACTGAACAGATGGAGAATCAAAACCTATGTATCAAGACCAACTTGAACTGCCATTCTCCACATCGACATTCTCCATTTGCATATTAAATCAATGAGTACGGTCCTTGTTACACAGAATCCGATAAGAAAACGGAACACTGACTGATCTATATACATTTCATTGTTTACATTATATTGTATAGGTGCACAACACTTTAAAAGTCACAAAATAGCCTGCATAATCTACTACAATGAAGAGATCCAACACATGGAAAATTTATTCATGATAAACAACAATCCCTCTAGAGTTGACTATTTCATGTCTACTATATTGCCACTGTAGATTTTTTGAACTGGTAAAACATGATCTAAAATGTCAATAATGCTCATTTTACAATATGATCATTATTATTCATCCTCTAATTAATAGCGTTAAAGATTTGGTACAGTGTATTCTCTGATGATAGGTGATGGTGTTAAAACAGAGTTTGTAGTGAATTGACTGATACAATGATCATGATTTGAGTCTATAACTACAGATCAAATTACTGGCATCGCTCACTTTTTTTTTCCCAAATCGATGTAATTGCCATTTGAGACTGATAAACAACAACTATCAAAAGCGTTTTTTATCCCTTTGTATCAAATAGATAAGTACACACCTTTAGGCGCTTGAGAATCTGTCTGAGCCTTCTCTAAAGGAGAACTTTCTGGAAGGAAAGACGCATCTTCGGACACATTCATTGAAGTAGACGGGCCTTCTTGTAACCTCGTTTGGAACCAAGTTTGCACCTAAATGTAATTGTAAAAATAAAACATATAACATCATCCACAGTCCACACAGCAAAAAAAAGAAATCACATAATGATGATGGAATTGAAAAAAAAAGGAAGAGAGAATAAATAGAGAGCCAAACAACCTCAGTCCACTTTACAACAGGTTTCCCAGCACGGCCAGAAGAGCGACTGCAAATATACAAGGTTGGATGAAAAAGAAAAAAGACTTAGTTTCCCAAAGATGTAAGTTTCAAGTAAATTAAATGACTCATTAACTTCTGGCCATTTAAATTTGGAACTTACTTAAAACCTTTTGTAATCCTCCGACAATTTTCAGGGTTGAGTAACCATTGTAAAGAATCCATCAGCAATTTTTCCATTTTGTCTATCTGCTTGTGAGGATGGAAGCATTATTATTTTTTTTCTTTCATAATACACCAAAATCTTATGACAATAACACATAATGACAATTCCCCCAGTCTCTACCACGAGTTTTAACACATTCACATCCCAACAATTTGAACTCGAGAACGTGACCACTGGTTTAGGTAGCATAGACCCGTGTTAAATAAGTGAGACACTATGATACTAATCTACAAACAAATCAAATTACTTATCACTGTGTCTGAAACAACACAGACAAAACCCCATGAACATTGAACTCAAATTAGGAGGTCTGAGCAAAAACCTTGACAATCACAATTCACACAAATAAAACACAGTCCATGCATGTGTGTATCTGCATAATTGATATATCCATGAATCAATCAATACTCGGATGGTTTCAGCGTATCAATTTAATGAAAATTGAAGAGATTAAACAGAAGTTGAAGTGGAATGAAAGCAATTAATGGATACCCAGATAGAGAAATGAGCAGATAGAGCGAAAAGGGGCTCAAACCTCATGCTTGGTGAAGCCGGAGACAACCTGCCGCTCCCTAGGCCGGAGACGATCCATGAGATAATCGGGCGGAGAGCTCAGTAACCCCGTGGACGATGACGACGGCGCCGGTGCCGGTGCCGCGAGGATTCAAGTGAAGAGTCTGTAACAGAGTGGCCTTTATCGGTCCGGTTTAGGAGGGAATGGAGAGGGTGATATGTATGTATTTTTATTTATTTGTTTTATTACTCCAGTCCAGAGCAAATTCTGGAAATGAAAGGGAAAATATTTCTGAATCTACTTGACCTCCAACAAAGTCCTACAACTTCTAGATATTATTTTTTTGAAGAGATATTATTTGATGGCGTCTTTACAAAAATATCGATTATTCTAATATTATATTCTCATGTTTGAATGCCGACATTAAAATGTTTTTGTAAAAATAATTGTGTATTATTTTGGTTATCCGGATTTAAGATAAATAAATTGTTATCCAATATATACAAGCAAATGTTTGATATGTCGTTTGGTGATGTTTTCTGGTCCAACTTAGTTAACGTTGAATACGTAAGGTTATTGTTAAAGTCTATAATCATTTTTAGAAAACAAAATATAATAGATTTTATGGTTTTTATTTTATTTTTAATAAACTAGACGGATAATTTTAAGAACATCAGGGACACTATATTCATGATAATATTAAGTAATTACCGTTTATGAAGAACCCTTGACTAATCTTGAAATATGAACTATAAACTTTATATGGTTGAAAACAACTTAGACCCAATTTTTTATGGAGTTTGTTTTTAAAAAAAATTATGGAGTTTTATATTAAAAAATAACATACAATTAAAATTTTATAGGACTTTGAAAATATCATCAATTATTTATTTAATCTTAACATTAATTTTCAAAAAAGAAATTAACAATTCAAACATTATAGTTTTATTTTAAGAGTTTTCTATAGTTTACAATCTTGGGCCGATAAGAATGGAAGGATCCAAACAGTCTGAAGAAAGGCCCATCAAAGTCTATTGTTCTTCGTCAAGCTCTCTGTGATGAAGATGTCGCACGATTCTCTCACATTTCCTCACTCTCTCCAGTTCTGCTCTACTCCACGCATATCTTCTTCTTCTTCCTCATCCTCCTCTGCAATGTACATTTCTACTCTCTATATCTCTTCTAATGAACACTCGGTCTCATACTCCACACTCATCAGTTCAATTGAGTCCTATTATGGTTTCATGATCTCTATGTTTTTCGCGTCAATGTCAATCAGCAGTTCCTGCGCTGCACCGATTCCGACCAGATTCTTACGAACCACCGCTTCAAATGGCCGTCATACGGCTCTCGCCTCTCCCATATCGACCCATTGGTTCCGTAATATTTTTGGGTTAGATTTTGATTTTGATTCATATATTGTTATTAATTATGTATGTTTCTGGAAATCGATGTCCTGTGAAATTCTCAGCATGCTTGTGTTTGAAACCCTTAATCGGTTCTGTTCAACACGCTCAAATCCATCAATATGAATGAGATGTGCTGTTTCAGTGTTTTTAGTTTCCCATAGGATGATTATGTAGTTTAGGAATGATTGATATGTATGTTGGACAAATATTGGGTCAAGGTTGTGTTAGTATGTTTATGCTTAGCTTGTCGCTCCTCCTTAGGCCTAGTCTCCCCAACAACCAATATCCGAGCCTGATTGAACAGATCTCATTGGGCAAAGGCACTTGATCCGGTGGATCGAGCATGCGTAAGGCCATTTGGGGTAAGGACTGAACAAACTGGTATGATGAGAGACTCAATGTTGAGGTCAAAATTGTTAAAAGTCCGCATGTAAGTTTTCGTATGCCTTTAGTTTAAAGGCGTCTAGATCACTTTTCAAGGTTCTCTCTTTGTGTTCGACCAGTTATCGTCTGTGAGATTTTTTTTGGGGTAAGCCATTTTTGTACCAAGATTTGGGCTCATTTGCTTATATAGAAGCAAAGAGCACCAAACTTATAGTTCTTATCCATAAGACTGCTTACCCAGGGTTCGAACTCTGGTCCTCCATGGATTATTAGTTATAAGGGAGGAAAGTTACCCCAACAATATCGCCCTCGCTCTTTAAGTAAACAGAAGGATGAACACGAATGTTTAGTTTGGGTGGCGATTCAACTGCAACAAGTATGATAGTTACCATATGACATACTTTTGATATATTGCTTATAATCTATTTTCATTATAGATATTTACATATTTTGCAAATATCTTTTGCTTGTATTGCATTATCCTAGGAGCTTTGTTACTTTTCTTTTCGTGCACATACTTGACAGATTTTGTGTATGCTGTCAGAAAGTTACTAATCATCTCCTACTTGCACACATGCTATAAATATTGGATCTGGTTTTTGGTTTTAAGTGTTGAGTCCAGCGTGAAATATGTGCCCTTGTCATTTCAGGGTGCAAGGGAGCCAGGTCTAATGGAACATGAACCATGCTTTTGTCATAACAACATAGCCGGGTCTAATGGAATAAGAACCATACCTTTGTCATAACAACATACAATCTGTTACCGGCAAATTCAAGATATTGCAATTTATCTCGCCCAAGACAAAAAATTTCTTTGATGTAAAGAGGATTAATTTCATTGTATATTTTGGTTCTGGACTCAATAAACACAAAGCACACATTTCACAAAATATATAGATTCATTGACAGAGAAGTTACCGAAAATCTACACCTCAGACAGTGTTCTGCAGGCCAGCCACAATACCTTTCGTGATCAAAATAAGGGTCTCTTATAGTTATAGACCAAGGGCACATTCACTCTTAGGATTAAGCTTCATGAGCTTGTGGCATGCTTTTTCAATGAGTTTCATTCGACAAGTCAGGCCTTAGTTGGGTCACAAAGCTGCTTTAGAGTGTAGGCTTGGCAGACATTAAGGTTTGCTGTGTATTAGTCATGAAGCTTTAGGCTTTGCTTCAAGTAAGGATCTCTATGCGCAGCTGATTCAGCATATGTAGATAGAATTCTGGTGCAAGGTGCTACGCAACCTGCAGATATTACGGATGCCACTGGTGCTATGCAAGCTGCAGATATTGCAGATGCCACTGTCTACCAAGCAAAGATGAGTAGAATCAATGCTGCATGAAGAATTTATGTCAAAGGCCAGTATGACAGCAACCTTAAATAAAGAAAAACTTTTGATAATCCATCATTGCCCACAACTTTTGGATTTTATTTGTGGGACTTATTCTCCACGAGGAGAAAAGGTAGTTTAATTGGGACAGCCCCGCCAATCCGTTGATGGGCTTGCTGCTACCTCTCCTTGCTAGACAGGTGCATGCATTTTTGTTCTTTTTTCTTTTCCGTGCACCAGGCCACTGTGCATATATTTTTCGCTGCATTGTTTTTGTGATCATCAAACGAAAACCGAGATTTGCATTATTTATAGTACTAGAAAGTTTAAATGAAAATCTGGAAAACTTTGGTGTTATAAATCATTCTGTATCTCATTGAATACCTCTACCAGGCATGTTCAGTATAAGCACCAACATCTTCCTATGCTGTAGACTTTAATTAATATACTATTGTAAACAAAGATACTGCTGCTGCTGTGTTTTCTATATCCCCTGTGTACAAACATGAAAATTCAATATTCTGTTTTAATAAATTGGATCAGGCGGTTAATGATTCATTACTTGACGGGGAAGATATTTAAATTGAGTAACATCACAAATTCATCAACGTTGTACCTCAATTTCATCATAATTAAACCTAAATTGACCAAACTACTATGGAAACACCAAATTCTAGTCCAATTGACTAACCTCGCTCAGATTAAGCGTCACTATCTTCGTCCTGAGCTTTCCTAGGATTATCGGCGATAAAGAAGCCAGGTTTGGCCGCGCGCCTCCGAGTCCTGGAGGGAAGAATGTTGTCCAAATCGACCTCCGCCAGTGGATCATCCGATAGATCGGATTCAGCTTCCGATTGACTGAAACCGCTGTCGTCGTCGCTATCACTATCATCGTCGTCTTCATCATCCTCTTCTTCGATCAATTTGCCTTTACCCTTGTCGTCTCTCAAAATCCCCTTTCCTTTCCTAGCCACCGCGTTCGAATTCTCATCGTCCTCGTAGTCTTCTTCGTCTTCCCCGTCGTCGTTAGGTTCCGAGACAGCAGAATTGATCGGCGTTTGGTTCTCCTCCTCGCATTCTTTGCCGTTTTCGTCAGCAACAGGAGAGGTATTGCTATTGAGAGTCTGAAGCTTCTGGAGTTTCTGAGCATTGATTTCGTCTTCTTCGCGGAGGACATCATGCTTGCGCTTCTCGTGCAATGTCGACTCTTCGCGATTCTTTGCTTCCGCCATGGATTGTCTTTCGGAAGCTTGTCTCTGGTACGGTTAGGGTTTTAGCGCCGAACGGTGAGGAGCAAGTTGCGCTCTCTCCTATCTTGTATTTATTTATAATGTTATAGTCCCTCTAATTCCTTTAATTTCCATCTGCATCCCCCGAAACTTTCACTATTTCGCGGTATCTTTACTCACTCGTGCGAGCGTCTAGGTGGATTTGTTGAC
>JAYMSU010000514.1:0-13497 GCA_036897765.1 Erodium chrysanthum | reverse complement strand
CTCGTTCAGATCACAAGATTACGGGCCGGGAAAAGAATAGTCCAGTATTAACAAGTAGGACCAGAGAATAGAATGAAGCCTATTGAAAAAGTCAAAAAATGGATCATATTCTTCGACTGTGTCTGCAATTTATGGTTTTTTTATTGTAGCTCAACCAGATATAATTGACTATCCAGATGTCATCATTAGAAAGATTCAAATATAATTTGCCAAAAAACTAAATAAGCATAACACTTGCTGGGCATACCTGGTTGAGCAAGGAAAATGAACTCCGAACTGGGTAATGGTCATCCATAAAACCCACCGCACACAAACCATTGCTGTTGTAGGAGTGAACCTTGTACTCTGCAGCCACAATGGAAAAAACACAAAAAGAGATTTTATAAAAGACATGCAATTTGCCTAAGTAATCCAACAGAATGCTTAAGGTAAATGCATCTCAGACATAAAAGTTAAAACAAAACTTTTACTGAAGCTCAATCCTGTATTACTAAAGTATTATGCCATATATGAATTTCCACACTACAAATCTAAGTTCATAAGAGGATCAATCACATCTGAGGTTACTGAATATTAAATAGCAAGCAATCATGATCTTTCCCCATACAGCCCAAACTCTTTCTAGCTCCAATGAATGGACAATTTCATGTTGAATTCGTTATCAAATTAAAATCCCTCAACCTCAACAAACAAGCCCTTTCTTTCCAATACATGACATCAAAAAAAAAAAACAAATTTACCCAAAATTCTTCCAAAAGCTCATATGAATCTCCTAAAATCCAATATTCACGAATAGAAATTGTCATAGAAAATATTGAAACAGAATTTCGAGTAGAACCCAGTAGCTCCAAAAACTAGATAAATACATACAAAATAAAACAATCATATTCAGAATTGAGGAGTGGTTTGGGGGGAAAACGGACCAGAGTGCTGTACGGACTGGCGCTGACCAGGCTGGGTCCGCTTGGCGACGGTGCGGCCGACAAAGACGATGAACTCTTTGACGCTGGATCGCTGGAAGTAGCCGAAGTGGCTGACATCAGAGGCGCTGGCGAGGATGAACGGGTCGGGGCCGCTGGGGGGGACCAAAAGGGATGTGATCTTCATAGCTTGCGAGCAGAAGAAGGAGCCTACTTTGGGTTGGGTTGGGTTATGTTGCCGGAGGAGAAAGCTATGGAGTTGGAAGAATGTGGGAGGAATCAGGTGCGGTGAACTTAGCTGGCGCCAATCCACGCCTTATTTTCTTCTTAATTCGATTATTTGCAACTTTAATATTCCTCCTTCCACTAACAAAAAAAGAAGTAAAATTCGAAATAATATTTTTTTTCTTGTAGTAATGGAGAAATAAATTTTAAATTGTGCTTTTTTCTATACGAGTCAAAAGATAACAAGCTGATTAAGAGGATTTGAAGATTCATAATGAATTATAAATAATTATTTGGTATTTAGATATTTAATGTATGTTTTATTAAGCGGGTACACTGCATAAATGCAACCAACTAGCTTTAGGGTTACTTTACCTAAATATGAATATAAAATATAATTAAGCAAATTATAATTGATGGTCGACCAATTTTATTTTTGACGAAAATGGTCGACCAATTGAATTTGTAATTTCACTTCAGGATATAGTTTGTATTAGAGTTTATTTAAGTGACAAACTAATCTCTTTGTTTTCACTTTTCAGTTAAAGTTTGGATTGATTTTGTTAAATCGTTAGATTATGCACATTTGTCTACATGGGAATAAAAAAAATGAAAATAAAAGTCTGATTCTATACATTGCTCATCACCAAATCATTCTGATACAACTACCCTACCCAGAGTAACATTGAATACTTGGGCAAAACCTTCCGATTTATTGATACCTATCCACTGTTACAAAATGTTTTACAGATGAAGATTGAATTGAAGAATGGCCTAGAAAATCAAACAAATGAAATTTACACAACAAATATAACAGATAAATGCATGGCCATGGTGACAAGTGGTCTCAACATTGGCTTCAAAGAATGAACAGCTTACTTCTCTTCTCGACCAATTTACATGACATCTTTACCCCTCTGATGAAGAACGGATTTGAACACAGCTTCGCCGGATGAGGTCACAAAATACGTTACCTGCCAAAGAATGACCCTGTTTATTACAACTCACATCTATGATCCATCATGCCACTCATAATGCTTATTATATGACACTAGGATGTTGAAAGTTTGACATGTCACATATCATATGATTTTAGGGTATTCAAAATTATCAAGTTTCACATATATTAATCAAAACTAAAACAAAAGATTTGAATACCCACAATCTCTGATGGGCCAACTCGGTGAAGAAGGAATCCATTGCCCATTTTCCTGAGGATCAAATGTATGATGTTAGTTTACTGTTTATTTATCACTGCATAAATGCTATACAACAAAGACAAACAGAAGGCAGAGTTCTTACTCTCTGAATGCAGAAGCCAAATAGGGTTCTTCTTCCACCCAACCTGGGTTTCCAATGTAGGCCACACTGCCTTGGCGGGCATATTCAGTGCAACCTACTCTGCTCAGATATGCATTCTGGGGAGGAAATGAATACAAGTTAGAAGCCAATTTTGTCATTGACCAATACTTAAATTCTGTAATATCTTCACAATAGCTAATTGAGCTGTCCCCATCATTCATACAATTTGGCAAGGGTCAGAATATATGTAGACCCAAATTTCAAATCATACTTACCTAGATGATCCAAATTTAAATGTTGGATTGTGAGAGAACTCACCACTCCGAATTGCATAAAAACACGATGTAAGGGCTCATAAATTTTCTTTGACACTACTTGATCCTTGTTCTCTTCACAAATAACCAACGGGTTGAATCCAACCACTATTCGCCTGAGTAGACACAAAAAAAGCTCGTTAACAAGAATCTAAAAGCGAATTGTGGGTAATTTCTCATGTATACCACAACAGTCTATATCATGACAAACTGAAAATAAAACCAGAAACTCAATATTCTATTACTAGATTGCAGGGATAAAAGGATGTGATTGGAATCATAAAATTTTAATAGCACAATGGCTTAAGTAAAACAATATTTGTAGCGTTCGCTTTATTTGGAAATTAAATATCAGCACTGATTAAAATAACTTAAACTCAGAGCAGCCAATAAGTACAGAGAAAGCACAATGTATTGATCAATTACCAGCTACTATTGGTAGCTTCTAATGTTCTTGTCAGCCAATGAGGCTGATTGCTTTTGTCTCCAGTTGTTGACCCCATATGCATTACATCCTTTTGAGTTCCAAATAAGATTAGTTAGACAAAGCATCCGATTAGAAATCAAATACAACAAGCAGAGCAGGCAAGCTTATCTCAAGTAATAAGAAAAATATGATGCTTTAGGAAACCTATAAAAACCAGCAATAAAAAAAAACTGTTTGGGTCAAGAGGAAACTGCGTACCTGCAACGATCCAGTATCAACACCTATAACGTCTAAGGTTTTTCCATATGGCATTTTGATCTTCTTTAGAAAGTCAACCCTTTCTTGTCCTTGCGAAGCTCTAGTGGTGTACCTACAAGTATATTTATATACATAAACATAATTACCCATTGGAGTAATTAAACACAAATGACATGAATAAAGTAAAAAAAAAATCCTTGAGATTGCATAAATGATATTGTATATGATGCAAATGTACCAAAGTCAGATAGTTGATTGCAGATGGGATTTATACCATGGAACTTGTCCTGACCATGAATGTTGGGTACCCTGTAAAGGAATAAACACGGGTGTTAAAGCCTGATCCAACCCCAAAACTCAACCTTTTAGGTGAAGGCCCAACTAGTTATCAAGAGTTATTCAATCTAGATTTCTCTGATGTGGGATAACTTCAACATATCCGTTCACGAGCAAGCTGGACAACACAATGGTCTTACACGTGGGCCAAAAATTAATGAGGGAAGGAACACAAAAAAGTCAGACTCAAAAACCAAATCAGCTCTGATACCATGCTAACTTACTTCAACCCCAAAACTTTAGCTTTTATGTTGAGGGCCCAACAAATATACCGAAATAATTAAATCCACATTCTTCTGATGTGAGATAACTTTAACAATAAGAATATTGCTAACTGTTTTACCCAGTTAAACTAAGTTCTATGGGAAGAAAGTTTTAGAAGGATTCTGCTAAGAGTAGAGGATGAATGACTCCCAGTATGTCAAAGTTAAACATAGTCAAACTTATCCTAATTATAAGCTGTAACATATGAAGTGGGAGCTTGAGGAAATAGCTTCGATAGGTCTATAGAATAAAAGAAGTTAAGCAGTTATTCCAAATTGTGCAACATATCAGGAAAGGAAGAGACCATACATTCTGCGTGAGAGGATCATCTTCACCCAATTCACTTATGTTAATCACAAAACTCAATTTGTAAGTTTTTGCTGCCTTTTCCATCTGCATCCACAGCAAGAGCACCCATCAAAACAAGAAAATATATGTACAAAGAATATTAAGAATACAATAACTGATGAAGAAGTACCGAAAATATGAAGATCAACCGAGAAACAGTAGAATAACTATGGCGATTATAAGATGGAAGTCCAAAAAAAAAAACACACATTTGAGCATTCGGACAGTGAAAAGTACCATCCCAAGAAGCATAAAAAACTTGAAAAACAACCAAATAAGTGATCAAAGGAATAATGCATATAATAGATTCACAAAATCACAATACAAGGGTAATCTAGTCCAGCAACAAGTACATTGGTTTCTGAGAAAAATGAAATCAGAATTTGACATTTCCTTCCAAAATTACAGGATCTAGAAAAGCTAAAAACCACCTTAAAAAAGCATAGTTCAAGTATTTGAATAGTTGGAGTGAGAATTTCTTTTCTTGTATAGCTAAGAGGAGACATGTAAACATAAAATCCTAAAGTGGAACTCTTTAATCTTTTCATCACTTTTTCTAAGCAATCAAATTGGTTGGTCATGGAGATAGTCAATATCCACCAGTCCAAAAACTGCACAATTCTGTAACCCATCAACGAATATGGACTAAACAACAGACATTTATGCTTGTCTTGGATAGAAAAACAACGATGGCCACAAATCAATAGCAACAAAAAGTGAAAGTAACCTGTTTGAGAAGATGGGTCTGGTGATGAAGAGGCCTAAAGCCACCTCTAACACTGATGAAATAAGCATCAAGAGATCTGCGTTTACTTCTGTGTTCCGGTTTCTGTGGCTGACCCACATTGAGCACCAGATAGAGAGCAAAGCAGAGCAGAAATTGGGTAAAAACAGTGCAGATCCAAGACGCCTTGGCCATTTTAGCAGGAACCCTGAATCTTTCCGACTGCTCTGTTGGGGCTCAGTTCACCGATTCTGGCGATGGATTTCTGAATCTCAACCCAAATCGAATAGTGATTTAGCATGTTACAGCGTCAGAGTCTGAAACAAAACAACAAATATCAATTATCAACCGTCGTGCTCAAATCCTAATCATATCATAATATTGCCAGTTGTATAATTTTAATAAACAATAAGATTAAAATTATACATTATTGTCTTTGTCAATTCTTTCAAGTTCAACCGTCGTGCTCAAATAATGTATAATTTTAATAAAGAGACAAATAATGTAAGCCTATAAATAAAGAGACAAATAATGTATAATTTTAATAAACAATAAGATTATTATCTTTATCAATTCTTTCAAGTTCTCACTCGTAATTATTTCATAATTGTGTTCGAGTTGATTCAGTTATTGTGATACTAAACTTTCAACTAGACACAAACTTGAATTACCATCCCTACTATGTATGTCTTAGGTACATTTCAGTATTGTTCATATAATTCAGTTTGATTCATAATCATCTTTGCCTACATTGGAATAAGATAATTGTGCTGGTCTGAAATATTCACAAATTTGAAACGGCTTTGAAGCCTACTACACAAGAACAGCAACTCACTTGTATAAGATAATGCCTTCTTATCATCCTCTTTTTTTTTTATTAATTTATAAAAACTCATTTGCTCCTTACATTACAAAAAGGAACTGCCAACATTTGTAAGCAAAAAGATGAGAACATGGGAAATGATAAGCTAATAAAGTACAACAATCATAGCAGAAAAAACCTCTTTGCAGACTTGAGAGCCTTCCACTTTTTCATCATATCCTTTGAATCTCTCCCTACTCTGTCAAATAATCTGAAGATGCAGATCCTGGAGACATGAATCCCTACTAAACATGGCATTTTTACCAATCTTCCACAGCACCCCAGATCTAATTCGGGTGATACAATAGTACAAATTTGACATTAAAACTAATCCTGTGAGTCTATCACTGACTCAATGTTACATTTGCTAGTTATGTACACAGTATTGAGAAAGTGTAAAGGCAGTTGCTTGGATACATAGTATGAATATTGCAGAAGTGTTGTTCGGAACCTATGTTTCAATCCAGTCAGAACTGCAGAATAACAAATGCAGGTCACACAATGCCAGTTGCCTACTTCAACTTTGACTGACCCACCTTCTCTTTCGGGGCGGTCGCTCTGATTTGATCTCTAAGTCACCAGCAGGAGCTTCGTTTTTGGTTGGAGGTACGGCCTCACTCTCCACCCTTTTGGTTGCAGATGTTTCTTTCTCAATTGGCATTGGAAGCTTGAACCGCTCACTTCGCTTCTTCAGCTTCTCAACTGTGTCTAGGTGTCGCTCATCCAATGCTTGGCTATCACTTTCCTTCACCTCATGTTCACTAGTGTCTTTTTCTTCAACTGAAATATGTTGGTCAGCAGTTTTGGTAGATACTTCCAGATTCTTCATACCTTCTGAAGAACCTTGATGGTTGTTACCACCTGTCTCTTTAAACTTCAAGGAAGACACAGGCTTACTGTTGATACTGAGATCCCTCTCTTCATGACTTGTCCAGCGTTCCAATTTGGAGCGTCCACGCCTTGCTTCTTCTTGCTCATCATCCGAGGAAGCATCTTCTTTATGTTTCCTGGAAGAGTGGCGCTCACTGTTTCTCCCATTGACACCTTTCATGCCCTAAATGAAGGCAAACACTAATTATAAAACAAAGCTCAATTCTGCATGAATCCTAGAACATGGATCAAGGATTTGATTTGATCAACCAAAAAATAGAAATGAAAGGGGAACAATAGATCCGCTCCCACCATAAAGAACTATCTCAACCAAAATTCTTATACAGTATGAACAATTTACTACAGGTTATTTGCTGCCATTGCAGCAGGAAGTTAAAAGGGAGTAAAAAAAGAAAAGAAACAATAAACTCCATGTAATAATTATGTACAGGTTAAAAGGTATATAGGAGACTTGGGAATTAATCTATTTAATACGAAGAAGGGTTTCCCTTAAAAAAAATGAGAAACTAGGACTGGCCTACTTTATTCAATGCAAAGAAAAGAGAGCTAATGAATTTTATCAAGAGTACCATGTATATTTATATAACTCAAGGTTACATCAAATATATAGCATCATGTTCAGAAAGGAAACAAGTAGCTAAATGAAAAACCCAAGTATGATCTTAAAGGCTGCAGTGATGCAGTTTTAGCATACTTATCAAACACCCAGTTACTCAACGTACATGTTCAGGACGTCATAATGAATGAAGAGAAGTAACAAGTCACTCACCAGTTAAGTACAAGCAAAATAAGGGACAGCATCAGACAAGTTTAATAATGCAAAGCAAACAAATATGAAAATCTTCCCCAAAAAAGGCAGTACTGGTCCAATATTAATAAAGGAAAACCTCTGACCATCAAAAGGAATGCAATTCAAACAAATTTCTAGGTTGCATTTGGATCTTAATAAAGTTAAACTGGGGAAGAGAAGGATAACATTTGCTAGGAAAGCTAGTTCCACTTATTAAGAGATTTTTCCTTATTCTTGCATTTCTTCCAGCTTTTATACAAAGCATAAGTACCTTGCAAACATAACATATTAGCATTACAAACAGATATAAAGCAGAAGCATCAATACACCAACTTCATGCACCACAGTTGTTTCCTTTTTTTCCCCATCTTTGACATCAATAGCTTCAGTTACTTCAATCGCAGTTATAAAATCATAATGTAGAATAATCCTATCTAATAAATTCAGTTACCCATTCTCATAGCATGACCTATAAAGCTCTAACTATTTTATCTAGCGTAATATTGGAATATTTTTTCCCAGATTAGATATAGTTTACAGAAGTGAGTCTTTTAGTTTCTCAGTACTTTTAGCGGCAAAAACTGACAGCATCATTGCCTCAACAATTAGGTAAATGAAATACAACAAATTTAACGAGTTCTGCATAAAAAATTTAAAAAATAAGTAATCTGAATATCACAATCACATATACTTGATGAAATTATATTTCATTTAGCTCTAAAAAAAGTACACATTACTTTTCAAAGCATTAAAGGATGTTTTAACAGGAAAAATGCTTTAATAAGTGCATGCAGTGTGTACGATATGGTATACATACTTCCAACTATATCCAACTTAGTGGAACACCCAGATTTATGCCATTCACATACTTCCTTACAACTTAATACAATGCAGAAGTAGAGATTTCGTTGATCTTTCATTTTTAAGAGATTAGTCTTTGGTGTCTTACAATGTGTGCTGACCGTCGAGAACTTGTTGACATAATACAATAACTATATAGTTAATAAATTATCTACTTAATCTATCTTATTATATTTTATGTACTCTAAATGGCATTTAACACTTCAATGCAACGTCAGCTTAACTAACAACAGTCAGCTACCTGCTATGGGAAAAGCAATCGCTAAAAGCAAGGTCTTGAAATATTAAATTTTCCTTATTTGAGAAAAAAGAAGGATGTATACACAAAATACATGTATGAAGAAAATAAAACCAAGTAAACAGGTTCTCCGGAATAAGAAACAGAAATCCACTCCTCCCTCCAAGAAAAAGGGAATTCATGAGAAGCAAACCTATGAAAAGATCACAAATCCTCCCTCTATAACTATAAATTATAAAATCCACCAGCCCTTATCTTCGCCTGGAAGTGAGCATTTCAACCAAATCTTGCAGTCAAATATTTTGAACCAGATTGGTTGATTTGCCCAATCAGGACTTTGTAGTTAATGATGTTTGGTCTGGAAGATATATGCTCTCTTATCCCTTATAGCAAACATATGTTCTCTCTTATATTAGGTCGTTTCCTATTGTTTCATCTTCCAGAAAAAAAGGATTTATCTTTATCTCCTAGTATCTTAGGCTTCTGAGGCTAAGCATTGGTACATACCGTCTCATTAACATGACTGCTTTTGTCTCCTTGATGTCTCTTTGAAGTGCTCTTGTCTACTCCCTCAGATTCTTTATTCTTCCTCGTGCCCTCTTTATTTTTCCTTTCATGAACCCTTTGGTTGTCAGAAACATTAACAGCATGGTCATTACGAGAGCTTGACCTTTCCTGCCTGGACCTTCTTTCATCACCACTAATTAATTGATTTCCACGCACATGAACATCATCACGACCCCTGTGATGGAACAGACTTTCATCACTTATATGATCCCTTCTCTTAAGTTGTTCATTGTGACGTGCTGTCTCCTTCAGTTGATGTTCTTTAACTGAGCTTTTGTATTCATCCTTGGCCCTAGCATGGCCTACCCATGCCTTTTCTTCTGCACCACGCCCACTCTTCGAAGTACTCTGTCCCTCATCTCTTCTTCTTTTCAATAGATTCTCCTCATGGGATTGCTTTTGTCTATGCCAGTCCTCCCTCTCTCCCTGCCTTTCAGTCCTCTCCCTTGGCACCCAGCCCTCATCTTTGCGCCTGCTGGAGTGGCTAACATCAAGGTTATCCTTCATTCTTGGTTGATCATCTCTCTTCCGCTGGTCCATAACATCATCCCTTTCTCGCTTTCGACGGCTGCTATTTTCAGGGTGGTTATGCAAATTTTCTTCCTTAACTTGTTCCCTCCTAACATATTCTTCTTCTTTCCTTCTCTTGATATGATATTCATCTCCATTTTCGTATCTACTCTTCAAACTCTCATCTCTGCCTCTGTGTCTTGAGCCAAAATCAGTATCGTAAGAAACCCTATAGCTGCCATTATCCAACTGTTTCCTTGCATTAAGATATTCATCTTTGTCAGTCCTTTCACTTTCTTGAACCTTGCTCCTGTGCCTGGACCCAATTTCTTCACCATGTTTCCTCTTCCTTGTGTCTTCAGCTCTTACTCTTCTGCTCTGAGGATCATCATCTCTTCTTTGCCAAGTATCATCAGGATTTTCCCTCTCCTTTCGCCTATCAGAACTATCCCAATCTCTATAAGAATAAGAGTCTTCCCTCCTTTTTGCAACCATGTGATTTCTTTCCTCTCCTTGCCTCCCTTCCACGTCCTTTCTTCGGAAACTTTTTTCATCATCAAGGTGCTTCTTGATGCCTCCCATGTGACTACCACGCCCATCTTGAGTAACTTCTTCATCAACACCATCCCGCCACTTCTCAAAACCTCTGCTGCTTCCTGACCTTGCTTTACTATTTTCACTGCTTCTTGCAGCCTTAGAGTCTTCCCCTTCATAAGGTTCTTCGAGCAGAGGTTCAACCCTAGTACTCATTTGTTGTTTCTCCGATAAATCCCCATCTTTGAAAGTGTTATTTGTTGTTTCTGATGTCTCCTTTTCAATTTCTGAGTTTCCATTTGCTAGCCCTTGATCATCACGCATTGCATCTTTATGATCAATACCTGAATCTTCAAGAATCTCCTCTGCAGCAGGAGATAACAGCAATTGACCGCCTTTGCTATCCGCGCTTTCAAATGATTCTTCCTTCTGATTATCCAAGGATTTCTTATCCCTTGTTGCATGAAGGGACCTATCATGTCCTCTTCCATGTATTCGCCTGTGTTCGAATCACAGAAATGTAAATTTGGTACTTGCATCTAGATACAAACTCATCAATAATATGTAAACATATAAGATTAAAACAAATTATACTACACTATATTAATGAGCCTAATTTGTCAAAGAAAACAAGAGTACGTCATAAAGAATTAATAAATAGGTTGGTGGATATTCAAGAGTCAAATCTTTAAATGGCAACTACACAAGCAAGTTCTTGCAGAATAACTATTACCTAAACTCCATACTAAAAATCGTTCACATCATTAAAGACAGATTAACTTGATTAAATTCACTCAATGAATCAACATTGCACACTAACTAATATTTACCTACATGAATGATTTGTCAATATATTTTGGCTAGCCTTTTTCTTTCCTGTTTTACATGCTTTGTGAATATGTTCCTCTTATCATATGCTTCTATATATACATAAACCTTAAATTGTCATATATATGTATTTATTTCTTCTTTTCCCCCTTATATCAATGCTAAGTTAGACATCCACCACGGAGCTCCATTCATGCCGATGATTCTAAAGGACATGCATGACAATTCAAGGACTACTTCATACCTTTCCTCATGCAAGGAGCCAAAACTCCCATCAGGAGGGAAGGGCAAAACCCCATCACCTTCAGGCATTTCCTTGTGAACAGCATTCCTGAATGGCATTCTTCTTCCAACCATCTCTCTCTTGCGGTTATTATATGTCTGAGGAAAACCATTGAAGTATTCGTTTTCTAATGGTGCAACGTCTGCTGCAGCTTCATGGCCTCTAAGATCCTCTCTTGAAGGATCATTGTCTGGTCGACCTTCCACAACATTTTCTGTTGAGGAATTATCATCCCCAGAATCCTGGCAGACAATCTTTTCACCCAAATAGTCCCAGTTAATTTCCATGTAACATACAGTATGAAGATAACACGATAATAAGCCTAAAAATCAGTGCACATTAACATAAGCTTCATCAAATACCTCGATAATTGCATCTGAATCTCGAACTCGTGGTGGCCGAGTATCAATAGAAGGAAGGCGTTCACCATAACCACCTTCCACTTGAATTGCTCTCCCAGTAGGCTGGTTGGGGATAAAATAAACTATTGAGCACATAAACTCATACAAAGTACTAATGGATGAATATTAACCATATATATAGCATACAGAGAACAATAACAGCTGAAACATACAATTGGTGGCCGGATATGAGCAGATCCTTTTGCTAAATCATTTTGTACAGCAGCATCTAACTTGCCAATATATGCGTTATTGGCTGCAACATCATGAGCACCTGTAGCAGCAGCAGCTAATTCTGGAGGCAAATCAGGATCATACTCCTAAAAGCAGCAGAAAATAATCAGTCTTTGAAATACACAAACATGGGTGTAGATGCTATACACAGCAAAATTATTGTATGCATATGAAGAAGCAGAAACCACCTATTTTAAAATTAATAGGCACCTCATTACCTGCTCTGTTCGCCCACTTTCATACACACGAATTTTGCTTTGCATTGTAGACTCCAGGCGGAGTTGTTCCTGCAGAAATTGACATAAGGTACTCCTGAGTTTTCTTTCATCAAGCCGCAGTGTGAGTAAAATATGATACTTACCAGATGTTTGCAATAACCTTTCCAGCTCTCTTCATTCAAACCAAAGTTGAAATAATCTGATATATCTATACCAGGATATTTCCATGGCTTTTCTTCAAAACTATCAATGTCAACTTCAAATATAGTCCTGGAAAAATGGAAGGCATAAGAAATTTCATGGGCAGAAAGCAAGGAGAAATTCAACATCTGCAGATATAACACTGATAATATTTAAAGGGAGAAAGCATAAAAATAATTATGGAAATGACAAGTGTTCTCCACTAATAACAAAAGTGGGCATACTATGCACACGGAAATGACACTTATCAAAATAAGCATGTTCTAGCATAACAAAATGTTATCAGGCAACCAAGTAAGAATACAATTTCATTGCCGCATGTTAATGAAGTTAAGATCACCTAGTCATATAAACATAACCATGACAATTGTCAGGTTTACCAGATACAATAATATGATTATGATGAGAATGAAAATTCATAGTACTAATATTGAGCCATAATCAAACCATATACAGAATTTTAGACAAATTATTTCAATTTTAACTGCTGACTTCATTTCTTCTGTATTTTCTGTGTATCTGTGCAATGTGCATGCCCAAAACTGAATATTTGTATGCTGATAATAATTTTGAAAATCCACTAGCAAGTTCAGGAATGAGGGTGAGCCTTGTAACAAGGGTAAAGTTGACCTGGTGACCTTGTGGTCAAAGGCTTGAGTTGAAAATGAAGGAGAAGGTTGCATACGTAATGCCCTCCCCAAACCTTACAATAGTGAACCTTTTGCACTTGGCTGTCTATAGGCGATATCAGGAATCCAGAAAATCCAGGGTACAATGTACTTCACCACTTATTGGTGTGTCATTATTCACATACTTCAACGTTTATTCACATACTTCAACGTTTATTCAAATACTCACCGACAATATTCATACAATAAGCTTAATTTGATAATTTCTAGCTTCATAAACAATTAATATTACCAAGTACACCGTCCCTAAGGGGACACACCAATGGGTCAAG
>JAYMSU010000513.1:0-13501 GCA_036897765.1 Erodium chrysanthum | reverse complement strand
ACTCAGTTAAGTCAGGATTATACCCGAATCGGGATATTTTAAAATCCCTATTTCAAAACTAAACTAATTATATTGTCAATGGACCCATATTCATTGGACCCTCCATGTTGAAATACAAGTCAAGATTGAAAGAAAGAAATAAATAAGAACCCTCCATGACTTGTTTCTTTCTCCTGACCCTTTTGTGGGTTCTCCCAAAATCCAATCAATAACAAAACAGAAATATCTTATCGAATTAAAACGTACACAATTTCATTCGAATTTTTAGATTGTTTCGAACTCTAAACTTATAATCAGACTGACCCTCAACCCTAAAAAACACGCATTTCATTCCGAATTTTATGTTTCTAACCCTAAACTCGTAACCAGACCGACCCTGAACCCTAAAGAACACGTAAAGGGAATCGAATGTATGTACATACCTTCTTGATGTTAAAGGCCATATGCTTGGAGCTGAACTTGTCCAAGCTATCATAGCTTCTTCTTGCACACCTAAAGGCATGAGCTTGCATGAAGCCCGGCATGTCCGTGACCAAAACCTTCACATGCAAAAACGACGTCACCGACCCTAAATTCGTCTCTGCGTACGACACCGACCTTCTCCCCTCCACCACCTTCCCCAACCCTTCTCCGGCCACCGCTATCTTCTCTTTATTTACATTATTGCCACTCATCTCCTTCTTCTTCTCCGCATGTTCTTGGCCCGGCTTCGACTTCCTCAGGAGCCAACCCAATGACTTTCTAGACTCCTTCTTCACTTTCTTCTCTAGGGTTTCCATTTTCTTGGTCTCTCTATAACCTTTTGGTTTGTGATAAATACACAAACAATGGCTATGGCATTTGAGAGTTGAAAGGGAGAGTTTGGGGGGCTGTTTGGGATCATGAGCACAAGCAAGACCCATTAAAATAATGATTATGGGTAGGTGACAAAAATGCAATTAAAATCACCAAAAAAAACCATGTGATCATGGGATAATAAATTGGTGGTCTTCATTTTCTTCTTCTTGGTTCATCTAATTAATAATGGGCAATAATTAATTTAATTATAGTGTAGTGTAGTTTCTTGGCTGTCATGGAAATGACCTTGATTTGGTGTTTTGGGGGGCTCATTTGTCAACAAATAGGTTACTAATATTTTTCTATTTTAAGGGCAATCCACCCTTTAACTTGCTGGCCCCTCCGGCATCTTTCAACAGGTCGGTACCTAACACTAGGGTCATTTTCTTTAGGGTACCCTATAGTTTTGTTTCTTTTTGTTTGTTATTAGACATTGGTGTGATCTAATGAATGAATTTAACCCATATTGATAAGATAACCATTACATCCTTGTAAAAATATATATTGTAGAACCATTCAGTTGTAAATTTGACTCGTATCTATGACATTAGGATTGATCATTTGCCAAATGGGTGGGAGATAACAAACGATATGACAAATGGGTTAGACGTGTGTGCTGAAGTTGACCTAATAAGTCATATATATATATATAGGGGTGTGCATATGCTACGTGGATCAACAGATAAGTACCTAACACTAGGTTCATTTTCTTTAGGGTACCCTATATAGTTTTTTTTTTTGAAACAATACCTCATACATTGATTTGCATATAATATGTGAGTCAAATCACGTTGATTCAACTTTCAAGTATCATTTAAACGGTGTAAAACTTTCAAGAAAATATTGGTACTATTTGTTGAATATTTGGAAATTCATCTTCAATTCATCAATCAATTTGTACATTTGTGCAAATGTAGGGGCTAACTAGACTTAACCTTTTAATTTCTTTCTGTTGGGAATGCATATATAGGTATATGGACCACTACATTGAAACCAATTTATTTGGTATGATTAGGGATTCGAATTTAAATCCACATTTATGAGGTTTGCATATATAGTTGTTTACAAATTCCATATCTTCATTGTTTTTATTTGAAAACAATTATAAGTCTTGAGAATGATAACAAATTAACAATAATGTTAATAATTCAGTATTAATTAATCACTAAAGTGAAGCTTGGGAAGAAGATTATGCATAATTTTATATTCATATATAGTCCATGATCATTGAAGTTAGCACCAAAAACATTGTTTAAGACACAAGATTTATGGATCAAGACAATAATTTAGTACTAAACCGAAAGTAAGTGTAGTTGTTAATCGGTGCTAAAATAATCTTATATTAACTAATTATGACTACACTCTTCTCCAAAACAAACTAATTGAGTCAAAGTTTCTTAATTGCATAAAAAATGTTAGGTGAGAGAATAAAGATCTTTGGGACTATATAGAGGAATTGTCACTTGGACAATTGCAATAAACACAAGAAAACAAATGCAACCTTCCTGAATTATTTATTTCTTCCAATATGCATGTAGGGTTGTGCTATCTCCAACAAGCACACAAAACAAAACCCTTTATTGCATTTTACATATATGTTTTTTGTTCGTTCGATCGATCGAGTGGATCTATTGGTCAATTGATTAAATTGGTTTATTCCGGTCGAGGAGAGAACCGGGTCGGATGACATTGCTTGGATTGAGTTAGAAAAATGACATATTGAAATTGGACTGTAGCTCCTTTGTTTATCGGTCGAGTTGATTTGTCCTGATCTAGGATTGAACCGGGTTGGATGACATTGCTTGGGATTGAAGGCATTGGCAATACATGATTGAGGTTGAGTTAGAAAAAGGACATTTATATTTGGAATAGTTAAGTGTGGTTTGGGTTGATGTAGGGTTTAGGGCTTTGAATGCAAATCCCCAGTTTGTAGATAGAGTGTAGGCTAAAAACTTGGCAAGTGTCTCATTCACTCAAAACATCCTTTGTTGATGATTGAAGCAAGACACTACCCATTCTCTCCCACACCCCTTTGTCCACTCCTCTTCTCAACATTTCACTTGGCCCCTACTTTGTTTCTTGTCCCTTCCTTTTGTATTTATGTTTAATGATAATCACAATCATTAACAATATTATGTGTATGTTTTTTCGTCGACGTGTTTGTACATTAACGGGCTAAAGACCCGCAAAAGTTTACCCTTGTAGCCTTACGAGTTTGGACCATCACAATGATCACTAATCCTAACTTATCATCATCATCGTCGCTATCATCATCATTCGAATTAAAATCTGATTATCAGACTAAAAATCCAAAACTCACACCTATATTGTGACTTAACCTTTATGAAGGGATGAGACTCACTTCAAACATTTCTGAGAAACTATAGGTTATGCACATTGGCATGATGTTAAATAGATGGGCTCAACCACAAGCATCAATCCATGTTCCACATCATGGGCCTATAAATAATTGGGCCTTGTTGGGCTTAAGGAGTCCAAACCAAACAATAATGGGTCAACCTTGAAATGAAAAAAAAAAGGTCTTAAAGGTTGGAACAACGAAATAGAGAAAGATGGATTGATTGAGAAACCATGGTTAGAAAAGCATTCCCACCCATCTTCCATTTATAGGAAACAATACAAACCAAACCACTATACCCTTTGAAGAGCAAAAACATAGGAATTGGGAATCCTAGATTCCTCTATGCCACTAAGAAATATACAAAACAAGAATAAAAACAATCAGTCACAATCTCGATTTAATTTACCTTAATTTTCTTAAGGTGACCAGATCAAAGATCATCATAACAAGAACACTGATTATGAGATCGATAATCAGAAAGAAACTCACGTCAATTCTCCTAACTCGATAGTTGTGATCGATGTCATTGTCACGAATCCATAAGTGTTAGAACAAGGGTGGTGGAAAAGGTGAACCCCACCGACCATTTACATATGGAAGAGACCTTTGTACGACAAAAACCTAGCCTCACGCACAAGAAAAAAGCCTCCTATTAATTTCTTTTCTTAGGCATAGCTCACTTTTTGGCTCAGCTCTTTCACAATAAGTACCACATTCCATCTACAACACTCATCACTCTCATCTTTTGCAAGAAATGCACCAAAGATTGCAGAAATAGGAGCCCTCTCCAGCCCAAAACTGCCTCTTCTTCCTCCTCCATGTTTTGGACTGAAGGGAGCTCCTACTTCTTCTCTCTTTACCCCAAGAACCCTAGATCTCGAGTTTAAAACGAGGAAGATCACATCTGTCGATTACATTAAATGTATGAAGGTCAAGAATTCATAGTCTACTAGCACGTTTTTAAGAATTCTTGACCTTCTGGAATATATTATATGGATTCATAACTCGTTAGGGTCAAGAATCCATATTTTGTTCTGTCATCTGTTTCATTTTTTTTGAAGGTCAAGAATTCATATATTGTTTTTTTGGGATTCGAAGTTGGTGATTTTTCTTCTTGATCTCTTTTTCTATTTGATCCTATGTGGTACTAATTTGTTTTGTCTTAATATATTGCTATGTGTTCTTTGCACGATCTTTGACCGATCAACATGTTTTGCAAGTAGCAAAAAATATATATATACATATAACGAAACATCATAGTAATAACAATCATGCGATCCCATGAAGAAGCTCCTCCATGGAAGGCAAGCGAGTGCTTCCTCTGAATCTTGCAACTCGAGGGCGACCGGGATGTGACGTCAGCTTTGCCGGCAACGAGAGGCACAGATCTCGATTATGATCCCATCTGGGTCGTGGAAGAAAACATGAATCAATGAATAAAAACACAAACATTTTCAAAAACCAAGAATCAGAATCGAAAAGGTGTATGATTTTCATTTTGTTTTGGGTTAAGTATTGTGTGATACATAGAATATGTAAATCATAATATACGTTTAAGTAATAAGTTTGACTTTTCATCTATCATTTTGAGTATTTGCACAATTACGTCCCTCTATATATACTTTTAATTCTACCAAAGTTTCATATATAGTCCACGAGTTTTTAAGTGGGTCGAGTTTTAATAAAACAATGTACCTACCATGCACCGTCAAAATATAGTTTAAGGAAGTTAGTTTAATAAATATATCAAGACTTCCACCTATCAACTTAAGCTTTCGAGCTAGATCGAGTTTTTACAGATGACTGTTTCTCTGCACTTTCCTTCATTTTCTGTTTGTTTCGTTCCTTTAAGTGACAAGAACTTGAAGATTCTGTGAAATCAAGGAGCAATTACGAGTCGGTGATGGAGACTGAAAGATTGGAGCTTTGCGTGAGGCTCTTTATTTACATTTGGAAATTGCATGAGATGTATATGTTCTTCAATATTATTTTTCTTTCCATCTAATAAATTAACAACATTTATAACGCTATCCTTTTGTTGTCCAATTAGTCCGTACTTGAACTTTAGTTTATGAAACCAGAGTTTAAGTTTAAACAACGGTTATCGTGTTATCCTCTGAGCGTCCTAGTGGTGTTAAAATATGTTAGTATATGTTGAAATATGTTCCACATCGTTAGCCAGTTGATTAGTATAATGAGACATCCACAGTTCCACTCATCCGTTTGAACTTTTGGGTTGGATCAGGTTTTTACATGGTATCAAAGCTAACCTAATTGATTGAGCCTACGACCTGTTTGTCACCTCCACCATGTGACATTCCAGTCCATATACAAATGTTCGATCCTGCTATGACATATGTGTAAAAGTCCACCTTATATGTGAGAAATAGCGTTGACGTATGTCCCATATCATTCAAACTTTTTAGTTAACTCGGGCTTTTACAGTATTTTTGTTTATATATTGGTTAATATATATGCATATTTATATTAAAAAAAACATGTATAACATCTCAATAATTATCAAAATAAAAGCATATCTTATTAGTCAATAGTTATTACACTTTCCATATCCAAAAATTCATTTTATTGGGTTAGCCTAGCAAGCCCATGTTAGGCATATGTGCTTCACATGGTCACCAGCCTAGATCGCTACAGGCTTCGACCCAGGTTCTAGGATCGTTCATGGGTTGGGCCAGAGGAGCCAAGAGTTCGTAGTTCTCGGCCCATAACCAAACAGGCCTCGCCTTCTACAATCCATCCCGAGAATCGAATTGGTTTTATTGACCCTTTTGCCGGAAAATTCAACAGGAGAAAAAAAATGGAGTCGAAGTTGGAACTGTCCCTCGACAAGCTCCCAGTCAAGCGCTTGGACGCCATTGAAGAACATGGCGCCGAGCACTTCCCTCCGTAAGCTTCTCCTTCTCTCCATGAATTTATTCTCTTACTCCGTTCGATCTTGTTTGGGAGCTGAGAAAATGCGGGAAAAATTGGCAGGACTTAACCTAGGTTGCGTTGCGGAGTGATTGTTTTAGCTCTGATTCGAATTAATTTCTTGTTGATTTGAGATTTTGTGTCGTTTTCGTTTACTTGTTTGTGTAGGGATGTGGATTACGATGAGAAGCGGTTGGCTCTGATCCGGCGGATTGATTTTGCGTGGGCGGTGGAGAAGGAGGATAAGAAGAAGCAGAAGAAGAGTACGAAGGAGAGCTCGACGCCATGGCCGTGGCAGAGCATGGTCGAGAATCTGCAGTTGGCTCACCAGGAGCTCTCTGTCATTATAGATCTCATCAACACTGTAAGCTTGAATTGAGTGTTCAAGTGAACTGTATTATGTTTTTTTTTTCTCTACAATTTTGCTAAGAGTTATTGGTGATCTTCATTGCATTGTGGTTCTTGAATTAAGTTGTTTTTAAGTTACTGAGCAAATGTAAAGAAATTTTAGAGACATTGTAGAAAGTGCTAGGTTTTACACTGACACTATGTTGGATGAGCAAATTAAGTACAACTTTGCATAGATGTTATTTATATCAGGAAGATTCTGAAATACTCTGCTAAACCTGACCATATTGAACCTTTCGTGACTAATTGTTTTGTGCCCCTTTATGTTGTTTAGAAATGGACATTGGCTTCGTTCTTTAGATAATATCTTCATCCCATCTATCTTCTACTAGACTTGAATTTATAGGGAAACATGATTTATAGTCTGTTCTTCTGCAAGTTTTCTAAGATATAGTAAGGAATGCATGTTACCGAGAAGAATATTTGGACGTAAATGAAAAACTGGTTTGCCGCTTAAAGTTGGTTTTTTTATATTTTCCCTTTGAAGGTGGAAGCTAATGATGCTGTAACAGTGGCCGGAATGACCAGGCCAAAGCAATTGCCTAATGAACTGCTATCAGACCTTGCGGTCTCTGCTGCAACCAAGCTACAATGCTTTCGGGTACTCCTCTTTTACTCATGTATACATATTACAATTTTAGTATCCCTTATGGTCTTCCCAATTTAAGCTCCTTATCTGATAATTGATTTTCAGGGTACTAAATATTTGTTTCAATATTGATAAACTGGATAGAAAGGAAAATAGGTGGAAAATTATTGGTTATGAAGTCGTTGCTTACTTTGCATTGTAATTAATTAAGTAGGAAGAATTACAAGTTACCCGGAAAGTTTTTTTTGGAAGATTAACTTCCTAGTACTTTTCTTCCTAGTTTTTTTTTCCTTCAACCTTTTCAAATTCCGGGCATAGTATTACAATGTTGTTGCACTTCCTTCTATTCCTGATTCCCTTGATTTATCCCACCAAAGTCCATACTTACATGTTGCATCTTTCCGGGCTGTAGCATCTTGGGAAGTATTTTAAGCAGTCTGCTAAATCTCTGGAGCAGCAAGTTGCTAGGGAAGCAAGATTTTATGGCGCTCTCATCAGGTGAGCCTGCTTTAGTTACCTATGAAGTGTTAAAGACACTAAAGTGTTTTTGACATATTACCTAAGTATGTGTAGGACTGTTGTAGGGAAATAACTAATTTCCGTGTCTCCCTGTATCATTGTCTACTTCTTATATGTAGTTCTGAAGGCTCATTATATCCTGTCGCTTTCTCATAGGCATGAAAACTGCTAAGCATTGTAATTAAAAACAAAGTAAAAAAATCGGTGCTATAAGTCTTATAGAATTACTCACTTGCTTAACTAAGTTAAAAGAGTTATTGACATTTCATTTACACGCCTTTCATGCCCACTTCAATGACACTGCCTTAGTTATTTAATTTTCTGAAAAATGGATAGGTTGCAGCAGAACTGGAAAGTTAAGCGACTGCGGATGGGAGCTTCTGCTCCCGGCAATGATGGTTTTACAGTTGATTTATTCGACAATTCATTTTCGGATCCAGCAGTTATAAGTCGTCCTTTTCTTTCTACTTTACGTGTTGAGCATGATTCGGCTGGCATGCTGGCTATAAATTTACCTCCAAACTCCTGCCGATCGCTTCATTTTGGTTTTCTCAAAACGCACGGGGACAACGATTCAAGTGAACTAAGTAACATCAAAACTGAGCAGTTTTCAAGAGAAACTGTGAATTCATCACCAAGTGATGATGACAGTGTTAAAGGAACACATGGAGTCCTTCGTAAAGTTCATCAAACAATCTTTGATGAGCAGGT
Source organism: Erodium chrysanthum (assembly GCA_036897765.1). Taxonomy (NCBI): domain Eukaryota; kingdom Viridiplantae; phylum Streptophyta; class Magnoliopsida; order Geraniales; family Geraniaceae; genus Erodium; species Erodium chrysanthum. The sequence goes on along the minus strand of JAYMSU010000513.1, from coordinate 5,144 downwards.
AAATGCCTTTCCATTCACATTTGACCATAAATGTTCATTTATATATGTATAGGTTCACCAGTTGCTTAAATACTTTTTCCTCTTTCCAATTTTAGGTGTTTGATTTAGTAAATCATGAAGCATTCAACCCATCCACAGGAGTCAATATGACTGGTATACGAGAAAACTATCTCCAGTTGAATTTGGGTCAAAGAACTTCGGTATTCATATCACTTGGGCCATCCAACCAAGGGGATGAAACAAATGGCAGTTTAAGCACACCGAGTCAAGAAACATCAGCTTCACCTATGGATTCATTCGATGAGATGAAATCAGCTGATGAAAAACAAGATCCTGTTAAAAAGATACATGCATTTCCCAGTCGTGCTAGTTGTGAAATTTATTTACGTCAAATTTCTCATGAGTATATGTTTGTTAGGGCAAAGGATAGACCCACCTTTAATGGTACTCGAGTCTCTGGTCAGCCAGCGAAAGATGGATCTGGTCTTCTTGGTCATTTTTGCTTGTCTCTGGCTCATAGAATCTTTTCAAACAAAGTCCTTATGGAGCTAGAAAAAGTGGTATTGTCCCCATTTCCTGTTGATCTTATTAATGACATTTTTGTGTTTAATTTCCAATTCAACTTTCTCATAGTGTTTTATTTTTTACCTGCAGGTTTGCAGGGTTCCATATCTGCACTTGATATCTCAGCCCACTTGGCATTCTCGAGTATCTTCATGGACACTCTTCATGATGGTTCCTGAATCTGTTCGTAATGCAAGCAGCCAAACCCGGATATCAGACATTTACCACATGAAAACCATCAAGTCACAATTTCGTACTAAGGTGGTTGTGAATGATGACTGCATTAATGTGGAGGGTGAAGGTGCTCCTAATGCTGTCAGTCTTCTCAAAGGGAGTTCCGAGGACATTTGCCCTATGAACAGATACGACTGTGCCTTGGTGGATCTACCCATGATAATTTTGCAGCAGGTTGGTTTTCTATATCAATCTGGTTTTCAAAACTAATTATCTTCCATATGCCTTGAAAATTAGAATTGTATCAGATTAAAGGAACTCTGTCGGCATATAAATCATATACTCCCTCCTCCCAGAATGAGTGTCATAACTTTCCTAAATTGGATCCCTAAATAAGTCTCCACTTCTTGTATCCTTCCTATGGGTTAGTTTAGTTACATGCATATTAGGCTAGCACCTGAGATGATGTGGAGGAAAGTGAGAAACTAACTCAAATCCTTAAATGTAGCCAAAATGCTAAATAAGACACATGTTGGAATGGAGGTAGTAATAATAGTTCAAACACACTTGAGTAAGGCTGTTATTCTGGTTAGGGATAATCTCACTCAGCTACCCCCTAAGTATGCACCATTCTCAACTAACGATTCCTAAGTTTAAAAAAGTTTTCGACAACCCCCTTATGTTTTTAGTTTCATTTTACTCCAATTCTGTCAATTTGGGCGTGAAATGACAAAAACACCCTTGCTTATTTTTTCATGAGTTTTTTTTTTGTCATTTCACACCCCAAATTTGACGGGGTTGGTGTAAAATGAAACCATTTTTTTTAATGGTAGTTGAGTGAGATTTTCCCTTATTGTGTACGGTGTACCAACCAAGGCTGAAACTAACTTCTGAAAGGTGTTTTGATGTATATGATGCACACACGACTTTACACATGCCATGGATGAATTGCTTGAAAATGAAGTTACATTTGTGTTTGGAACAGGTTGCAAGTCAAGTAATCCGCTGGCTCCACGAGGAAGCTGTGATGGTGGGAATAAAAGCAAACCGTGATTTCCTATGCTTGACATTCGAGCTGGAGCGGGGCGAAACACTCAGCCTAGTCGCTCACGTGGACCCCGAAGACCCTCAAGGATGCATCTCGTGGTGGCTGGTAATGGAGAACGACTTCTCAGAGGAACAAAAACTCAGCATGAACATCTCCACTGCTGCATCAGAGTACAGGAAGTTCTTGGGCCATTTATCTTTGGACACACTGTATTCGACATTGATGGACTTGGTTAGCTTGTGCAGTGGAGGAGGGAGCGTGGAAGGCAAGTCTAATGTGTAAGTCTATTGTAAGTAATCATTTTGGGTACTCTGATGATCTGTAGTGTGTTGTTGTTTTCCATTTGGGATTGAGTAATGTTTGTATCAGTTTTTAGCTGTCCACTTTTCTTTTTGAATTTTCTGGATTAGAGTATGGAAAATGTGAAGAGTTGTTGTGACTAGGCTGGCATATTGATTAAAAATTAACAACTTTTTTTTTATCTTTCTAATCACCTTTAACTGTTTGTGACTTGTCTTGATTAGCAGGAAATATGTACACACCTATTGCATGTTGCAAAATTGGGGATTCCAAAAAAAAAAAGATTTCTAACTCAAAATGAAGCTTTTCTCTATTGATCTTTTTATCTCTTAAATAAATGTTGCCTTTTTCCCTCTAAAAACTACATTTTTTCAAGGAATGACAACGGGAGGGGATGAATTTTCTGATCCCAGCCCCTATAGGACCAGAGATCCTGAGAATTGAAGTGTTGAGAAGGGAAGAAAGTGTCCGTAAAAGTCTTTTCTTCGACTATATTTGGAGTCGATTTTTGGCATAACATTTTATCACAAGGCTAATCATAGTATGACATATAACAAGTGAAATAAAAATCAACAAATATTTTCTTTTTATTGATACACTAATCTCTTTTTTATTATAACTATCTATCTTGACGCATTTATCATTATAACCCTATTGAGTTCAAGATATTTTATCATCCCTAATTATTTCATAACAATATTATGTAATTAATAAACTTGAGTAAATCTTTTCCAATCAACCATGTGACCTGTTTCGTTAGGTAAACATTAACAGCATTAATTTGTTTTCGTGTAAGAGTAGAACTCTAAACCAAATACTAAACTTTTTCAATAATTAATTACCATATTATTTGTTTACATAAATCAACATTGATTTTTGATTTCTCGTATCCTATTAGACGAATTAATTACACGTAAAATCTAATTGCTTATCTGGGATAAAATCAGAATCCAATTACTCACCAAAGATTATCGTTAAAAATTCAAACTTTATCTTATTTATATTCATAAGAAAAAATAGAGATACGACACAAAAAAAAGGAAATAAATACAAAAATAGAAATTTCCTCTTCGAGAATGCACGGAAGGCGCAGCTTTCTGTATCGATTCTTTCTTCTTCAGCAAACATTCAGATCACTCCCGTCACCTTCAAAGTACCCCCCGGGGCGGAGCTTACCAAAAGACCCAAATACTCTCGGTCGACTTTGTTTATTACCACCTGTACCTCCTCCTTCCTTTCCACGACTCTACTTGGAGAAACCGAACCCAATCACTTGCTTTGTTGGCATCAAAAAGAGTTCGAATTGCAATTTGGGTTTTGAAAGCTGAGCAGTATCTGGCACTCGAGGTGGGTTTTGCTGTAAGTTCCGCTTCTGGGTCTATTTGATTCTTCAAGTAAGGTCTGGTTTGGAATTCGAATTCGATTCTTCACATGGGTTTTTGAGTTCAGTGAGATTCATAGCTCGCGTGGTCTGTTTCTGGTTTTGAGGTAATGGTGATGGGACTGTGTAGTTTGGTCAAGATTGTGCTTTTTTCTGTTTAGATAATTGCTTGTTGAGATTGAGATTTGGGTTTAGGAGTTCAGGATTAGTGGAGAAGAAGATTTTGGGTATTGGGTTGATTGGAGAATTGAATCTCAGAAGTGGGTTTAGGTTTTGGAGTGGGTTTGTTGATTCATTGCTTAGTTTAGTTTAGTTTAGTTTAGCATCTGTATTGTGTTTTAGACCATGTCTGGTGGAACACCTGTTGGTGGTGGGCTCATGAGGCAAAGGCACAGCCAGGGCTATGGCTCTGGTGGTGATGACCTTGAGGATGATGCTTGCTCAAGGCTGTCCCCTTTCCCAGCTGCAGTTCCAAAGGGTTGGACTTGGACTGAGGTTTTGGAGAATGTGTTTTGGATTGCTTCTGTTTTGTTCATCACATACTTTAGTGATAGAAAGTCCAATCTTGTTTACCTTCTTTGGCACGATGATTGGATCAGAAGGTAAATTGTTTCCCAGTAATTTCTTTACATGTTTGCTATATTTGCATGTATGCATAATAATTCTTTTAACTGGAATTTTGAGGGATTGTTAGGATTTTGATGCTTAGAGATTGTTCATTTGTGTCATGGTTGGATATTGTATGAGGATGACTATAGTCCCAAATCAGTTTGAATTAAAAATCCGACTCAAACCCAACCAGACAAATCAACAACTCTATTACTGATGTTGATGCTATCTTGTAATGGATTACAAGTTTCATAAACTCTATTTTTCGCTCTGTTTCTAGAGAAAATTGTCATCAGAACATTTGCAACATCCACGTTCCATACTTTAGCATGTCTAACTTAGTTAAGAGATTGGGAAATACATTGTTTGACATGTTCTTTGAACTCCTTAGGTATGCTTAAATGGCTTATAGAACATGAACTCTTGAAAGGTCACAGTGTTACATTGTATAAGGGGATTAAGCAACAAACTGTTACCGTGTTAATGTTTATATGCCATGCTTTTGTCTATGTACCTCAGCTGTTGTATGAGTATGAGTATATATTTCTAATTTATGCATTATGCTTTAAACCTTTGTTGTGCTTCTTTGAATTCACTGACAATGTTATTGAATTGTGTAAAATATTGATAAAATGTGAAGCAGTTTTGTCAGCATATGTAATTAATATTATTTTTCTTGATTGAGAATGCGAGCTAAAAAAGAGATGGTTAGTGTTTGAATCATAGGGATATGTTGTTACATGTCTTAAATATTCTGTGTAAAAGTTCCCTAACAACTCTTTTTCCTTCATAGGGATACGCTATATGAAAAGAAGACTTCAATGGCTGCTCATTTCGCAGCTGATGGTACTCTTTGGAGGGTTCATGTTGTTCGGAAGGATGATGATATGCCTCCAATACCTCTCGAGGCTGAGCTAAAGCTTGCTCGACAAGAGGTATTTCCAACGTTCTCTAAGATAATGTTTCGTATAAATAATTGAATATTAGTTAAAGAGTGTCTACTTCTAAATATAAAAAACACATTGCAAAATCTCATTTAAATCATTGGAATATTTTTTAAAAATTGTT
>JAYMSU010000512.1:0-13508 GCA_036897765.1 Erodium chrysanthum | reverse complement strand
AGATTCAATCGGCGGCGGAATTTTAAGCCCACCGGAACGGCGTAGATTTTGGATTTACCGAGAAAAATCCTACACCAACACCGCCGCCGGCAGTAGCAGGAGCAGCTCCCGACAGGCCAGCAACCGGCGACCAAGATAACGAGGATGTGAGTTTGATTTCTTTTTTGTCAGTCTGTAGATATGCTTTAGTCACTTTGAACCACAACGTTAATCAAAGTTTTATCTTGGTAAACACACTCTTAATGAAGAATATGATGTGAAATCAAACAAGAAATATATTTGGTTTATTTATTTATTAAAGAATCAGATATACAAATTAAACCAGATGAATAAGTTCGTTTTAGCAGTGTTTTGTTAACTAATTGTTTTTTTTTTGATCAACTTTTGTTAACTAATAATTTATATTCTTTTGAAGAGTTTTTTTTCTTTATTATTTTATTTGTCTCCTTTTTTTGCATGACACAAAAGTGGCATTGACGATGCTACCACGTTTCAATAGATGTAATCAATTATTGAGCTGGAAAATAATTTAATAAAAAAACCCAAATTCTTCAAAGACTCGCACTGAGCTGAGAACTCAAGAGCAAAGAGACGGTTGTTATGTCAAGGAAATTGTGCCCTGCTCGTGTCTACGATTCTACCCATCTTTCTATCTGACGCGGCAGGTAAACAAAATCGTAGCTTTCTTTGCCCTACTGCTTCTTCTTCAATGACGAAAGAAACCCATACACGCTTCGAAGAAACTTCCTTCTATTGATGGTTTGCACCTTTACTCGTACCATCTATTTTGATGCTTTTCCTGCGATTGCTAGAAGAAATTCCCGATTTGTATGTCTTTGTTAGCGGTTTCATTGCTGTTTCAGATCTGATTGGAGTTGGGCTATCTAAGTATCTCCTTCTGTTTGCTTTAAATCTGTCGTTTATTGCAGTTTTCGTCTGATCGATGTATGCTTTTTTGTGGTTTTGCTTTGATTACTTTATCTAAGTTGTTTTCATATGATTTGAGAATGACCCGGTTGATGTTTTTGGTGGATTGTGAAAAAAATAATCTGATTTCTTCTTATAAGTTATAACAATAGTGCTAGTTTGTCTTTTCACACCTTTTGAAGTAAAAAGCTTGATGTTGAATGCAGAAATTGAGGAACATAGCAAATAGACAAGCTTCTGCTACAATGGGTGAGGGTGATGGTTCTGAGTATGTTAACATTAGGGAGGCTCCTTTTGCTGGGGTAGAGAATAATAACTACAAGAAAGTTTCAGTCATACCACTTGTGTTCCTCATCTTCTATGAAGTCTCTGGAGGCCCTTTTGGTGTTGAGGACAGTGTCCAGGCTGCTGGCCCCCTTCTAGCCCTTGCTGGGTTCTTAATATTTCCCTTCATATGGAGTGTCCCCGAAGCTCTGATCACAGCTGAGATGGGTACCATGTTTCCTGAAAATGGAGGGTATGTAGTTTGGGTCTCATCTGCATTGGGTCCATATTGGGGGTTTCAGCAAGGATGGATGAAGTGGCTTAGTGGTGTTATTGACAATGCTCTGTACCCGGTTTTATTTCTTGACTACTTGAAGTCTGGAGTCCCGGCTATAGCTGATGGATTTCCAAGAACATTAGCAATTTTAGCCTTGACTATTGTGTTGACCTATATGAACTATAGAGGCTTAGTCATTGTGGGATGGGTTGCTGTTCTTTTGGGTATCTTTTCAATCCTTCCCTTTGTAGTAATGGGTTTCATTTCAATCCCGAAAGTCGAGCCTTCAAGGTGGTTAGTAGTAGATCTAAACAATGTGAACTGGAACTTATATCTAAACACACTCTTTTGGAATCTAAACTATTGGGACTCCATTAGTACACTAACTGGAGAGGTAGAAAACCCAAAGAAAACACTTCCCAAAGGTCTATTCTATGCTCTGATCTTGGTTGTTCTTGGGTATTTCTTTCCTCTCTTGATCGGTACAGGAGCTGTTCTACTGGACCGTGAGTTATGGACCGATGGGTACTTCTCAGACATTGCTAAGATCATAGGTGGAGTTTGGTTGAGATGGTGGGTTCAAGCAGCAGCTGCAATGTCAAATATGGGGATGTTTGTTGCAGAGATGAGCAGTGACTCTTTCCAACTCTTGGGAATGGCAGAACGGGGGATGTTGCCTGAGATCTTTGCCAAGAGGTCCCGTTATGGAACCCCATTGATTGGTATTTTATTCTCAGCTTCTGGTGTGGTTTTGCTTTCATGGCTGAGTTTCCAAGAGATTGTAGCTGCAGAGAACTTTTTGTATTGCTTTGGGATGATTCTGGAGTTTATTGCATTCATAAAGCTGAGGAGGACACACCCAGCTGCTTCTCGGCCTTATAAGATTCCTCTTGGAACTGTTGGATCTATTCTCATGTGTGTGCCTCCTACCATATTGATTTGTGTTGTGTTGGCTCTTTCTACTCTTAAAGTCATGGTTGTGAGCCTTGTAGCTGTGGCGATTGGTCTTGTGATGGAGCCATGTCTGAGATATGCTGATAGGAAGAGATTGATGAAGTTTTCTGTAAGTGCTGAGCTTCCTGATCTTCAGGTTGGTAGTACTGAAAGCACTTCATTGATAGATTGAAGAATGTAACACCAAAACATAACAAAACAATGAAGATGGTGTTATGCTACACAAGCACGAAGATCTTCAAATGCTCACCATATAAGGGCAAGGGTTGTTTAGCATATGTTTCTAAAGTTATGGTTAGATGGGAGGTAAGGTATGAGAGTTAGAAATAAACATTGGCATTGTATGTTTTTCAAGGAAATTGTATGAAGTAGATTGTAGCTGCTTTTGCTGATGAACCTTAAAATCTGTAGTTTAAAAGTACTTTTTAGAGGTCTACTTTGCTTTAAGTTTGCAATGAATGAGAAACAGTACCATTTTGAAACCAGTTTGTCAAGAACACAAGATATAACTGTTTCTAATTAGTGGATTGTATTGTTTTATTAGTCTATGTATGTTGATTGGTTTAGAACTTTACCATTATTTGAACTCTTCATTTGTACAAACACTTTCATAATTAAAATATTAAACATGCATATTTGAGTGTAAACTATAGAGTTGGGTGGGAGGAAACACTCATTTGAAGCAGAATCTACACAAAAGTAGTGTTTTGCATTGGAGACGTCCTTAATAATTTACCAAACCTAACTCTATCAAGTTCTATAATTGGCCTTAATAGGGAAGAAAATAAGATACTGTACATGAAACTAATTCACTCTAATTCACAATATTTGGCATATGAAACTGAAACATAACTTCTGGTACCACAAGTTCTTCAGCTGATCTGATACAGATGTATAATTATTGGTCACCAGAAGAGGCAGCACAATATGGAGATTAAAAAACAGTGCACGAAAGGATAGATAAAGCCTCTAATCACCAACCAACTATGCAAATGTAAAAACCGGCAGATTATTTTAAAACTATAGGTAAATATTCTTACCAAGTACAGAAAAACAAATAAGTAAAGGACTCCTAAGCACTCAAATTTCATTGTTCGATCCAACATCACAATGAGATGAATATTCCAAACAAACCAAGTAACACCAGTCCAAGACATAAGCTAGATTTATGCAAAACCTGGTCCTCAAATCCCAGTTTGCTACATTCTAAGTACGGCGTTTCTTTGGTAGTCGGCATCCATTGTGAGCTTTTCGAGTTGTGTCTTCAATGCATACAATGGGATTCGTATCTCCAACCCGGGACTGATTAAATCCATCTCTCCAGCTCAAGATTGCTTGCTTTTTCTTCTTGAAAAAGATAAACCCGTTCACCTTCATTACAACGGACCTCACGCCCAAATTTCTACTGAGTCTTCCAACATGTTCTGCAGCTGCATCAGCAGTATAGCGCCCACCTCTAGATCCTGTCAAAGAGCCTGAAGAAGCCCCACATTTCTTATTTCCTTTACTATCAGTGACAGTAACAAAAGTATTGTTGCGCCCGATCTTAATGTGGACTATATCAGCATTCTGTTCAGCATCATGATACTGAGGAAGTCTGTGGCTACCAAACCTGTCTGTCTCATCTTCTTCTATGGCACCCCTCACAAAGTTCATGGACTTGGCATAGCTCCCATCATCAAAACCCCTCTGATTTGATGAACTGAAGAAGTTCTGGAAATTCAGGGAATATGGAGCAAGGGAAGTCCCTTTGAACTTCATTGAACTTGAACTCATTCCTCCCATAGTGCTCTTTGAACAAAGAAGCGCACTATTCAGATACTCAAAACCACCTGCCAAAAAAAAAGGATCTTTTCAATCAGCTACCACAAACAAACATTGGATTTTTCAAAACCACACATTGGAACTAAGGCCCTTATGAACCTTTTACTACAAAATCTAGCCATAGACCATTTCAACTTTACAAGTTTGAACAACATCTCCATTGTCAACCTGTAAAACCCAGTATTATCTTCTTCCTATAGAGAAATATAGAATTTATCAGCTCTGCTACTCCTTCCAGGTCTAAATTTTCTGTACCCCCAATTTGAGCACAATTATCACATTTGCATATGATTTCTCTATTCCAACACATGAATCACAGGTATAAACTTCAAAATCCTCAGACGGTCACAATTCAATACTTCATATCCTTGTTCAGTAGTTATTAAAACTAAAAAAACAACACTAAAACGAAAAAATTGTCTATATCAAGCACACATAGCAACTGGTTCAGAAGCAAGATAACTTAGATAAGTAACAAAAAAAGTTCATTAGCAGTTAACTTGAATTGACGAAGAAACTAAACTCATCCATGAAAACATAACCATGAAGCTCAGAACTTGCCTGGTTTATTGGGAAACTTCTTGGTTGGCTGAGAGGCACTGACAGGAACATCAGATCCTGGGGTAGCGAGCCCTCCGCCATAGAGCCGAACGAGGGAATGCTGTGCGAAATTGGCTTCTTTGTTGTTGCAATCGCTTAGAGTCCTTCGGGCCAGAGACGATTGAGTTCCTGATCTCGATGCGCAGATAGAGAACAAGGAGCGTCCATGGCGATACATTTCTAGGGTTTCTGGTTTTCTCTTCTCTCCGAGCTTGTGAATTTGCAGAGATTGTCTTTGGAAGAGGAGGATCTAATGGGTGTGCCTTCTTTGGGCTTGGGAAACGAAATGGGCCCATAAAGGCCCAATAACCTGACGACGTCGTTTCCAAAGACATTTCAGTTCGCTTGCGGTCTCACTCTCTTCTTTGCACAGAGCAAGCTCACATTTTCACTCCTTACCCAAAAGAATATCTCTCTCTGGTATCGGAAACTCGATTCGCGGCCATGGACGTGCTCTCAATCTCCTCTCCCATGTCGGCTTCGATTCGCTCTGTGAAGCCCAACAGAAGCTCTCTCGCCAAACCCTTCCACATATCAGCCAGACCCACATCGCGTTCCTTATCTTTCAAATCCTCGTTCAATTCTCCTCGATGCGCTATCGCCACCTCCGCCGGACCCGCCACAGTCCCAGGTTACAAATTCGAGCTTCCACGAGTTGACGATTCGCTACGAGTGACGGCTTCTCTGGCGCAGCAGCACAACGCCATGATGAACGCCGCGGTGGACCCCATGGGGTTCTTACTCAAGGAGAGGATTGTGTTTTTGGGATACGAAATCAATGACTACATCGCCGACGCTATTATCAGCCAGTTGTTGCTCTTGGATGCTCAGGACCCCACCAAGGATATCAAGCTCTTCATCAATTCTCCTGGTGGCTCTATGAGGTCTGTGCTGTTTAATCTCTGCTTACTATTTTCTGTTTCTTTAGTTGGCATGTCGGGGAATTTGAATGAAAATAATTTATGGGTCTTGTGTTTTTGTTGCTGCTTATATTGGGTTATTGGATAAAGTGAGCTTAAGTTCTGTGAAGATAAATATAATTTGGGTTGAAAATGGTTGATTTAGTGTTTCTGTAAATTGGGAAAGTTCACTATAATCGGGTTCATTTAGCTTCATCTTAGCTGAAATCATTTCTCCCTCCTGTTTTAGGGTGCTTAATAGTGATATATTATGTATTGCAATGTTGGAAGTCTTCTGTTGATGTCAAACCTACATTAAAGATGCCTAGCCTGAAGCTTTCATGCAATCACATCATGACTGATCAATTGGTGACAAACTGACAATTCACCACATTCACAACCAACTAGAGGGCATTATCTTATGGCAGATTTTGATGTTTCTGTTTAACCACCCATACTGTCTGCATGAAAATCTCCAATTACCCGACTCCAAGTCTGCATTTGTTTGTTTTCCACTGTGCATAACCAAGTGGAAGATAGATTATAAAATTGGCATAGGCTTCAGTTGTGGAAAATGTTTGGAGAAGTTGATCAAAGATGGTAGGGATTCTAACATTAATTTCTGTCAGTTTACTAGGTCAGAGAGTAAATTTTATTGCTTAACCAATAGTACAATGCTCTCTCTCTGCAAATTGGCGAGCTGTGCTAATTTGGTCATGGTTCTTCACGCCATTATAGTCTCAGCTGTTTGTTCTCGTTCCAGTAACACAAGCTTAATTTTCAAATTTCAATAGAACAAGGAAAATAATTTCGAACAAAGAAGGGAAAATGGTAGCTCTTTATTTTCTCGGGCTAGGTAGTAGAAACTCTTGAAAACTTTCCTTGGGCAAACAATTGTTCAGAGCATTTTGCTTTGTGTATGAAGTGCTTTTCCAGAGAAAACAATAATAATGATAATTTTCAAATATTGTTCATATATATGTCGTAATGCTCCCTTTGTTCCAAAATGAGTGCCCTCCTTCCATAAAACTGATCTTCCAAATTAAGAGTTCACTCTTATTTTTTAGGCAGTGAATTGTCCATGGTTTTTCGCTAATATCATTAGTCAAGTTAGTTCTTACTAGAAGGTGAGAGGATACTTGGGGAGGGTATAATGTGAAAGTGGAACATCAACTTCACTACTGCTACTATTTTTGTTGTTGCAAAAACTCAAAGGGGATACTTATTTTGCTAGGAAGGAGTATTTGATTCTTAATAAGTTCATTATTAGTGAAAAAATATGTCATCAATTAATTGGAAGAGCAAACATAAATTGCATATGCATATGCAGATCAATCATAATTTATAATTTGTAGGAACTTATGAGCATTGAGGAATTCTTAACCCTTTGAAGTGGGAGGGTAGTTTCTGTACCAATGAAGTGCTCATAATTTTTTTTTATTTGTTCTTTTGGCTTCATTGAAAAACATTCGAGGAAAAGGTTCAATTGATATACTGGAAGTTTTCAACCCCCAGAAAAGTATTTTCCTTGGTTAGTTGTCTAGGTGCACCATATTAGTGAGGAACGCATGGAAGTCTTTGTCAATTTTTTTTTCTGGGGATGACACCAATCATAAGCAATTGTGCACTTGATGCTTTTCCTACTCGATTTCTTTTTTTAGCACACCTTGTTATGTATAAAGCAAGAATGTAATTCTGCAGATACCAAATAGTTAGATTTATATTTGGAGATTGAAGGTTGGTTACATGTTTGTGTGGAACATCCACCTAGCATTTATTCATTTTCTTCGTCTCTTTTAAGCAAGAATATGGTAGTAACACGCACTTATCTTTTGTATATATTTATATCACGGGTTTAATGTACAATGTCATTCATAGGTTATAGCTTCCAGTATAGGCCACAACATGAATGAAGCATTATCAACTTAAGCATAATTTGTGGAACTAGATGCAATCAATTTATGCCTCTGGTTCTGAATAATCAACAACTCTGTAGTTTGTATCAACGCAATAGGAATATCATCAATTTCGGCTCGTGTAATGTATTCCATAATGCTCCAAAACTATTTATCTTTGTATGTTTTTCTTCCATTTCGTGCTAATAATAACCTGGAAATTGATGTGTTTTCACATTATGAATTCCACTTTTTAATTTGTTGATATTTCCCATATTTTTTTTTTGCTTCATTTGAATTCCAATGGGGTGTTTTTGTTTCCTCTTGTCATCTGTACCAGTGCTACCATGGCTATTTTTGATGCGTTACAGCTCGTGAGAGCAGATGTTTCCACAATTGGTATTGGCATTGCAGCATCAACCGCTTCTTTAGTTCTAGGCGGCGGGGCTAAAGGCAAGCGCCTGGCAATGCCAAACACAAGAATAATGATTCATCAACCTCTTGGAGGTACTGGTGGGTATGTACAACAAGTGGAAGTTCAAGCTGAAGAAATCATGAAAGTCAAGGATGCTACCACAAAACTTGTATCGAGTTTCACTGGCCTCCCATATGACAAAGTAGAGAAGTTAATGGAGAGAGACTGTTACATGTCTCCTGTTGAAGCAATGGAATATGGAATACTGGATGGAGTTATCGATAGAGACGTCATTGTTCCACTTAAGCCTAACCCTGAACAAGTAAAAGCTATTCTAAACAAGGCATAAAAAAATGCATCTGGACCCAGCAAATTAGGATGGGGAATTTCATACAGGTATGCCCATTTACATTGATCTTATTTGCTGGATTCACTGTAGTTTCTTATAGTAGTAATTGATATGAGGAAATACTATGATAATGAGTTTTGTTATTTGAGATATTCAAAACTATTGCCTGTACTGCCACACTGATTATCTTTATGTAGTTTATTGATTTAAATACATCTGTACTGCTATATTGTGAACTTTTTGAAATTGCTGAGCAATTTTTGTTGGGATGCTATGTACTTTTATGAGAGTTGTCGGTGATGCATATTTTGATTGGTAAAACCTGTGTAATGACTGTTTCCTCTTCAATTTCCTCCTATTAGGGCATCAATGAAGACTGGAATTGGCAGATTGTTGAGCTGTTTCACTGGGGCTTCTCACATGTGTTTTTATGTTTTCTTCTTCCTTTTGGTTAATTCATAGGTCTCATGTTATGATGAATTGAGTGATTGTATTTGCATGGGCGATTTGCTGGACCAAAGCAAAGTGTAGGAGTGGTCTGATGATAACACTTTTTACACATGATAGTTGAAGTTAATAGTGCATTTTAATCGGTGTTCTAAATAACCTGGATGAAACTTAGCCACCGAGTTTTAGTAACAGTCAACTAGTTTTCATATACAATTCTAAAGTGTATATGAGAATTTATACTCCAAGATTTGTGCATAGATATACTCCCAAGATTTTATTTTATTTTCAAATTGTAGTCCTCCTGTTTGGTAAAAACAATAAGTGTTATGAACTTGTTTTTTTGGGTGCACTTAGTATATATTTATTTCGAAATAACTATTTTACCTTTGAAATTTTAATGGTAGGCATAGTTGACTGATTCAAGCTTAATTATTGGCCGGTTACACCTATCCTAGTCTCTGTATTGTCTGTGGTTAATTCCTTCAACCAGTCATCTAGTACAGTTTATTGATGTCATTTACAGTGAAAATAGCTTTAGATTTTGGTAGCTAGTCACTGTAAAAAACAAAGACATGTCACTGATTATACTAATACTGTTGAGTATGTCATGGCGTCGGCAAAACTTGTAGGATTTAAAATTGAAGCTTGCCGGTTGATCCCAGATATTCCCAGGATTGTGCGAATTTGATAGGTTGACTGAGAATTGTATATTATTGTTTGAATACTATAATGGTGTTTGAATACATGTTATGTGTGGATTTGATTTGTGCTGTTACTAATCAATACTATAATTGATGATTAGATCATTGCTTTGCTATTACATGTCACTGTCTTTGCGTGTCTCTTCTAAAAGGCCATTCTTGGCATCATCTGCTGCTGATGCTGCAACTTGTTGCTGATGTTAACTCTTCATATATTGTATTGTTATGCTTCTAGTTTTTTTCCCCTTTATTTGACCTATTAATTTATTTAGATTTTTTTTGTATAGTTTCCTATGTGCTTGATTTCAATAAATCAAGAGGAAATTACAAACAAATTCCCAAGTTAGTATCGTTTATATTTTATTAATCTTAACTTAAAATGTGGATTTTAATTAGTTTCTTCAATTTTCAAAATTATTACATATTTTTTTAATCAAAATGATGAAAATATTAATCTCAAAAGTATTATTTTTGTCTTTTTATATCTTCGTGACTGTTTTTTTACATCCAATAAAAATATTTTTAGTTCTTATGAAATATTTTTTGAAATTAGGGTCAAGACTATTTTCGTCATTTTTGATAAAAAAAAAGCTGTGTATTTTATTTTTTTGAAAGTTATGCTTGAAATCTATTTTTAGGTATTAGTTGTATTAAAAAAAAGGTATTAGTTAAGTGTAAAAAGTGTTAAATTGGAGATAATTATTTGTAAAATATTCTATAAATTAAAATTGATTTTATCTTGGACTTCGATGATAAAAAATGTATATAAATGGTGGATTTTTTAAACAATAAATAATAGTGGATTTTATTTGTAACATATAAATAATGGATTTGGTATGGAAAGGTGAATGGTGTATTTGGTATGGAAATATAAATAATGTATTTGCAAAAAGGAGCTTAACCTAAATTTTATTTTAATGTTAACTGTTACTTTAAGCTAATCCTTTCTTATAAAACGCTAACCAAGATATAGACTGCAAGGGCGTGGTGATCTACACCGTCGATTTGATTACCAATATCATATCATTGCCGCGTATACCGTCAGATTTTCAAAGGATATAATCATTCGGTGCTAAAGCCCACACACGATCCATATTCCATAACTGTGAAAACAACATCTCAACAGCTACCGTTTTAAAAAATAACGGAAACGGAAGATAGTTGCATGAGGTCCCTTTCATGGCTTCCATCATCCTATTCCTACCTCATTGCCCACTCAAATCTTAATTTTTTTTTTTTTTTGAATACAACCACTCAAATCTTAATTATTACTCGTATTAGAGAGTAAATTATATTTAGTAAATCAATTATAAGCTTAACCTCACAACAATACAGTATCAGAGATCCGTTAGAAAGTATAATAAAAGTTGATGATCAAGTCACAGATTTAGCTAATTTTGATGAATTTTACTTTTACCTGAAATTTGAAGTTGACTGCCGCAAAACAGAGAGAAGAGAAAAGGACAATCTGCTTGTTGGTGGAATCCGAGGAAGTCTCTCAACTTGTAGATTCGGTCGGCTCTCCATTTGTTTATGCCCACCAACTGTTTGTGAAAATGTCTAGCTGACAGAATACACGTATTCATGCCGTATAGTCTCACTACATACATGTCACTCTATCTGCAGCATATAATTCTTCTCATCTTCGATTCAATTTTCTCTCTTTCTTATTCCATCTTTCATAATTTTTCTGGTTTTCTGTGTATCTGAGGATCATCAAAGGGAGCTTTTCTTGATTGGGTTTGAGAAGGTGATGAACATGGTCAATGAGAGAAACGAAGGAAGCTCGGTGGATGAGTCTATGGTAAAAGCAGAAGGGTATCAGCAGAACTTAAATTCATTTCAGTTTCAGGTGGCTCATAGAGGGGAAGGAGAAAGGGGCTTCATGGAGACTGAGGGGAGGGGATTTTCGGACTTTTACAGGAACACGAGCGAAGATTTGTTCCTCAAGTCCTTGATGGAGAGCTCAGCTGGAGTTCAAATGCCTACCATGGAGATGCTAGGCTTCAAGAATCTCTCTCACAACTTTCGTGCAGATAGCGAGGAACTCTTCAAAAGCTGGCTCACTAATGGCGAGGCAAGCAATTCATTGCCTTTGTTTCTTTACTTATTATGATCTGATATTGAATTGAGTTCAGCTTTGTCATTGATGTGTAGCTCTTTGTTATTTGTTTCCTTATGTTTGTGCTTTTCTTGCTTCCAGAGTCATGGATACAATTCATCAAGCATAGCTCATCGTACTCGCCTAGCATCAAGGAGGTGAGTATGCACAATTTAGTAAATCCTATCTCATAAGCCATAGAGTTTTGTGTAATTAGAGATGAACTTAGTGACATGTACCCTCTTCCTGAAGCATTTGATTTGGTATTAGTCCTGAGTTTTAGCTACAAAGTTCAGTCTTTAAGCACACAACTTATTCTAGAATGGCAATTACAGGATGTCCACAGAATTGACAAATTTGGCAAGCCAACAGCACGCGGATACTCTTCAAAACAAGAAGAGCAATGATAATTTATTTTCACAAAACAGTTCAGTGGCTAATGAAATTTCTGGCGATCTCAGCCAGCACTCAATTAGGTAGCTATTATACCCTTTAACTTACAGATCTTGAAACTCAGAAATAATTGTTCTGTATATGATATTAGATGGTCCAAGTTGACGTTTTGTACTTGGTGATTATTGTATTTTTGTGCTTAACTTAGTACTCTTAATCCATCAGGCCTGCTGCTGAGAGAGGATTGCAGGCTGGTAACTTATATTTGGCCAAGGTTTGTTCATACTGATTTATTTGCAGCAAATTTGAAGAAAGCTGAAAGCATCACACTTTTCTTATCCATTGGCTTGTTCTCGTGCAGGCCTGGTTTCATAGCTCTCAGCCCATGACAAGAAGCAGATCTTCTGAACTTCGGTACGAACTTGATCATTAAGAGTTGATTATCTGATATGATTAGGAGTTTATCATCTAATCTGATTCTTGTTTTGCAGGAAGAGATATGCTGCCATGCAGAATGTCCAAACAACAGCCTTTGGCATGGAAGCCAACAAATTGAAACAAGAGTTTACAAATGGTGCAAGTAACCTTTCCCTGTGTGAGATGTCAAACCAGTTTGGAACATTCATGTCTCCATCAAACTCATCCTCTTCAAACTTCAATACTCCACAGATAGAAATGGGTAATTTGGATAATGTCTCCTCAGTTGTGAACATGCTAAAGGGCACTCTTGAAAGGAAGAAAATGAATGATCATGCTGAGAAAAGAATTGCTGAAGATGGCTCTAATGGCCTTTACCATGGTCAAGGAGTTATGGTTCATAACAGTTTTGATCAAGTACAAGGGATGAATCAGATTCATGATTTTTCAGTGAGTTTTCAGGAAGCTAACACTGTCCTAGTTGAAGACCCTAGTGTTCTACATACTATTGAAGGATCTGTACATGACTTCGAGCGCTTTGTGAATCCTACAAATCCTGTTCAGTTAAGAACAGCTTCTCAAGAACCTTCCTTGAGTGAATCTTCAGCTGCACCTGTGATTTCATCTGGGTTTGATGCATGTGATGGCCCCAGCAACTCTACTCAAACTTTAAGTGTTTGTGAGAGCTCAAGGAAGCGAGCTGGAAACAGTAGGAGTCCTGAAAATGGGTCTAGATCCAAAGGTATGTCCTTGTTCATATTTCATGTCTCATCCCCATAACTGAGCATCAAATTATTTGATACAAGCCTCTATTTGCTGAATTTCAGAGTTCAGAGAACGAATAATTGACAATTTGATTGATGATCGAAAGGTACACTCAATTTGTGACTACAACTTTTCTTTGTAAGATATTAGTAGGAATCTTCAAGTGTTTTACTTAGTTTTTTTTGTTTCACAGAGGGGAAGTCTAACTCGAAACGGGTCTATAACATCAGCAGGTTCAGGTATTCATTTATGCTTAGACTAAGTTGAAATGATGAAA
>JAYMSU010000511.1:0-13528 GCA_036897765.1 Erodium chrysanthum | reverse complement strand
GTGATGATTACTAGTTGGACGATGCTGGGTTGGGTTACAGCCACGACCACGAGAGATGTTGATATGGGTTTAACTATGTTGCCAATTGCAATCATGGCAGAACCCACCCAACCATTTCTGCTGCTCAAACACATGTAAAAATACAACCATTACCATGTGATATGTAGTGTAGCTCCAATTGAGGTTTTCTATATATATATATATGAAAGAGAGAGAGAGAGTGGCTAAATTAAGGTTCCTTCTTTGTTTTGTATGGGAGAATCAGTGAAGCTCAGGAGGGATAGCACCTTCTTCAACCTACCCAAAGGCGCTATCTATCCTGAGTTTCATGGCTTCTTCTTCTTACTCTCAGCACCACTTTCAGAAATTTATGATTTCCATTTGGGGATGTGCTCCATTCCTGATCAATTACTTTGGTCACTTGTCATTGTTTCCTTCATATGTGCACCGTTTTCTCTTGATTTTGTATACATTTCTGCCTCTCAAGCTATTCTTCTCGATTCGGTTACCACCGGATAAATATCTGTAATACCTGTAAGTGATGTTTTTCTTTCTTGAGAAAATAAATGAGTCAAGAGTATAACTGTGATGATAATCATCCACAAATCAATAACGAAATTGATTCCATGATTTTTTTTTTAAGTAAATTACATATATATCAGATATCATGAGTTATATGAGTTGAGTTAATTCCTCTTGATATACATGTGATATGTTTTATATTGATTGAAATTTAAATAAATCTAATTAATTTAGAGTCTGGTCGAAATGGGAACCGTATTCAAACAAGTCATAAACTAAATATTGAATTGTGCATGTGTAACTCTATCATTTGCATCCCCACCTTATTCTTCAAAAAGAAACTTTATTCTTGATTAAATATTCATCTCAATCTCATAGATATGGTTCAAGCTATGCATATGATTCATGAGCCAATGATGTCTAAGTTGAAGAGATTGTAGGGAAATAATATATCCACATGACATTATAGTGATCGGTGGACATTTACGGGCCAGGGATGCGTTATTAGGCAAGGTTGTTTGGGAAGAGAGAAACCACACAAATCTCAATTACTGCTAACAAATCTAATTAACGGACCTGATATGTAATGTTAGTGGTTAACACTGTTACTAAACGTGATTGAACAGATACACCCACCTCCTGCAACTCACGTGCTGCACTCGTCTGCTACTGCATTAATTCTGACTCCGCAACGCTGGTGGAGATACTGTTTCATGTTATTTTCTTCAAACTTTCTGGCCTCAACATACTCATTTTTGTGGTTTTTCTTCTTTCCTTAGCATCCACGATTGACTTCAGTTGGTACACCTTTGGAGACTTTTGTCCTTTATGAGTTTGACTTTTTAATTGCCGTCATAATCTTTTATACAGAATTGATCATTTAATAAACATGTCGAGGCCTTTATCTATAAACTTGAAACGAATCACAACCGATACAATACCATAGAAGAGTAATCAATTCATTTCGTACGGTTTGCTAAATGCAAATGCCTGAACCTCGTTTGGTAGCACATAAGATGGATGCTACTGAAGTAAACAAAAGATGGCATTAATTAATCTAACACACTTGCTCAAAAAAACATTAAAAAAAAAACAGCTGCTGAATCAATCCATAGAGCTTCCCCCAAATGTGGACTTAACGCCGGAGGCGGAAGTGTAAGCAAATACTTGTAAATCAAGGAACAAACCCAAACACAAAATGTAGTAATTAGATCTTCTGCATCATCTTAACATCGGGGCAGATCACGCGGCGGAGGAATCACAGTCTGCAACGCCCCGACCCCATTCTGAACCAGAAAAGCCATGGCCAAACCAGTCCCCAAATGTGCATCAAGGTGACAATGCATAAACCACATCCCCGGGTTATTAGCAACGAACCGGATCGCAACCCACCCGCCCGGAGGCGTCCCAATGGTGTTCCTCAGGGGCGGGTCAATAAGGTTAAACTTACCCGTATCCGTCCTCGGGTTGAAGTTACCAAACCCCGACCCGAGTACAAAGAAATGGTACCCGTGAAGATGCATGGGATGGTCCTCGGTCGTGACTATGCTAGTATCCTGAAGCACAACTTGTACGGTGGAACCAAACTTGACTTTATAGACCTTTGTCCCCGATGAGGTTCCCCAGAGCCCTCTCGGGACATTGCCGGTGTAATCGAACTTCACCGGCGGAGTTGGCGGGAAGTCGGAGGTGAAGACGCCAGACTGGCCCTGGTAATAGGCTTGCATAAGCGAATTGGCCGTCGGGAGCACGAAGGACACGTTGTTAATGCTGGCGCTGAAGCGGTTCCCGTTCGGGCCTTGGCAGCGCCGGTCGGGCAGAGGATGTGTGCAATTGTTGAGTCCTAGCCCGACCGCGAATAGGAGGCTGTGATCGAGCTTGGTGGGCACTTGCATTCTTGAAGGGCTCCTTATCTTGGCGGTGAAGGCGGTCGAGGTGGCGGTGTCGTTGTAGGCCGGGAGTTGAGGGAGGATTGGGGTTGAGGACTGGCCTTTTCGGGTTGTTTTGTATTGGAGGATTGCGGTTGTGGTGGTGTTGTCGAAGGGGGCGTTTTGGGTGCTGACGTAGGCACGCGCCGCCATGTAGTAGCGGCCGGGAGGCTGGTCGGCGGTTAGGAGGAGGTCGAAGGTTTGGCCGGGGCCTATCATGATCACGTTTGTTGTGAAGGGCTTGGTGTATACGGCGTCGGAGGCCACGACGGTGAGTTTGTGGTTGGCGACGCTGAAGAAGAGTTCTTGATTGAGTGCAGAGTTGATGACTCTCAGGAGAATGGACTCGCCGGAGTCGACTTGGAATCTCACAGTTTCTGCAATGTGAAGTTTATGTTATATATAGACTTATAGCAGAGATTGGAATTGGATATCACATCTGATGGAAGAAAATGGTACCTTTTTTGGAGCATTTGTAAAGATCGCCGGGCTGGCCGTTGATGGTGTAAGCATCGGATATATTTGGAGCCGCTCCGGTGATTTGTGCCTGCCTCAGGACATCCATGGGGTTCCGGTCCCACCATTCCGCTGTTTTGTTTTGTTTTGTTATCAAAGAGTCAAGAAATGAGTATTCATGTCAATAACAATCGTTAAAGTCCGACCCATTTAATAGTTTAAGTCGATTGACGATTCAAATTATGTGATGTTCTATATGGAATATAAGATGGGTTGTTATGCATTGATGATTTAGATCTATGATCATCTGATTTTGATTCATCCGACATTTAGTTGATAGGTGGAGATCTTAAGATATTTATTAAACAATGATATGATCTGCATACTTTAAATGTGAGAACCATTATTGAAGTAATTTATGTACCTAGAAGAATTGGGATCTCCTGTTTGGGCATTGGGAAGGGATAAGGAGAACCCAACTTGGGTCTGATGAGGAGAGCTCCATAGACAGTAGCTCGAAGCCACTTGCTGTGAGCATGCCACCACAAGGTTCCTTCTTGTGCTGTGATGGTGTAGCGGTATGTGTAAGTTCCTCCGGGCATGATAGGGCACTGGGTGATGTACTCAGGACCGTCAGCCCAAGGGTTTCGGAGCTGGAAGAGTCCATGCCTGAGGAAACAAACAAGCTCAGCAACATGACTTTGCAAGATTGTTGGTGTGCTAAGCTGTATGAACTTACCAGTGTAGAGTGATATTGTATTTAACCCTGTTAGTGACTTTGATGACTAAAGAGTCCCCATTTCGCACATTCAGTGTCGGTCCTGGGAACTGCCCGTTGACAGTGACCGAGTTGTGGGTTCTGCATAACCTCTTCACCGGTCTTGTTTGGATCTAATTCATTCACATTCACTCAATCAAGAAAGCAATGGCTTCATAGTAAGATATGAATGTAGTATGAAGAGAGAGCTTACAACAAAGTCATGGTAGTGAGTTTCTGCATCCGCCAAAGAAGCAAGGAGAGCGGAGACGACAAGGAGGCAAAGGAGGAGACAAGAAAGCAATGGCTTCATATTAAGATTGAAAGTTTCCATTGCTTTACTTGTGATGTGGTGGTGTGAGCTACGGAAGCATGGAGAGCAGCTATTTATACTGTAATGAAGCGGGAAAGGAGAGAGGACTTGTCATTTTCGTTTTGTTTTTTTAAAAAAAATATCAGTTTTTAGATTGTATGAGTGATAGATAGGCAAGGTAGGTTTAGAGTCAATAAGGATAATTGTATTTTAGGGCCAATAAGTCCAACAGCAAAGAGGATTTGGTGCACCCACTAGCAGACATCCCTCAGTTGTTCGTTGGAAAATGTGAACTCAGAACAGTGTTAGATACTTTCCTACTGCAAGTACAGCATCTGGTTTTTTGTTTTGTTAACAAGGATATAGACAGTTTGGGAGAGGTTGAGTTTTAGTTCAGGTTAGGTAATATAAGTAAGGGCTGTCTGTCTATCTTTCTGGGTATCCACATTAACCTGTTTTATGAGTTGAAAAAGAGTCCAATGATAACATTTTAAGTTACCCAAAATACATTACCTACCACTATAAACTCTGGTCTGATTGATCAAAACGAGTACTTTGTCTTATGAGACTTAGTGTTCCAACTCCAATAAATCATTTGTGTAATGGAGAGGAGAAATTAGGTTGAAAATTATCGGTAAAAATGACAATGAACTCTACAAGTGTAATCAAGAAATGCTTTCTCAACATATTATTTCGATCCATCCTATAAGCTATTATGGTTTATATAGCACCAAAATAAAATATTAGTCTCATTGGAAAAGGCATATCCACATTCCACACTTTTGTTTTTTATTTTTTCAGATCACAATTCTCGAAAGAGGATTAAGAACTGTGATTAGTAGGGGAAACGATAATAGTGATTAAGTTAAGCATGAATCAATCAAGGCACTAATTACCTTAGATTAGGTTGAGGTCAAATAGCCAAATTTTCTAACAAGATGAGAGATGATCGCAACCTACAACAACCACACAATGCATATAATTCTAATGAATTAGGTTGCCTGCTTACTGACCTCCTTTATTAGGCATTTGACATTAACATACAGACCCTTCCACATGCATAAATGCAATATCATATATTTGCACCAACCACAATCAGAACCATATTCAAACAGTACAGACTTCTACAACACTAAGAGTAGCATAACAAATTGATCTTGCCTAGAGAGCCTGACTCTGGAAACTCCAGTAGCTTTCACCTAGACACAAGAACAAAAAAGAGTCTCACAAGGGCTGGACTTCTCAAACCCGGCGCCCACTACTAAAGAAATGGACGACACAAACTAATCGTTATCATAAATAAAACAAAAACAATACGATACAAGGAATGTTGACAATGGAAAGAAACAAATTTCAGCACTTATTCAGTGTACACCTTCAAATGAAGGATGAGAAATCTGATAAGAAATAAAAATGCAAAATTGCTTACAGAGCTTCAGTCAACTGCAGTGTCCACCTCACAGACTCTTCAAGGTTGAGGAGAAAATCTGGCAACACAATGAAGTAGCAAAATTGCTCGTCCCACAGACACACCTTCTTGCATGTCATTCTCTTGATGGCAAGAGATTAAGAACAAAAGCAAAACAATAGATTTCGCACGCCCAACAAGGGCCTAGTTTTTGAACTTCAAAGCAAAACCCAACAGATTAAACCCACCTAGCCTTTTGCTTATAACTGAGCCAACTGTTGCTTTAGTCCCTTGAGTAATTTGACTTTTGATTCACAGATTGCAAGAAACTCTGACAATACTGTTTGCTGCCCCTTGACAGTTTTCCTTGCAACATCGGCAGCACACCAAGAATCCAATGCTTGGGAAATACGATCACCAAACTCTGCATCATTCTTAGACACGCTCAAACTTTCTAGAATCTTGAATACCTTCCCAGGCCCTTCATTCTGGTCATCGATCCTAACGGAGGCGAGAATGGTTTCAATGCTTTCATCTGATGGCTTGTTTATTTGATCTCTCAACCATGTCATGACCTTGTTCATAAGAACACAGAGAGATTCAATTGAACTACGTACTGCAAGCATCAATGGAGAGGCGGGCTGATCGGTTGGCCCTCCTTTCTTCTTTTTCTTTCCAGATGATGGAACAGATGACCGGACACAGCATTGGATAACAAGACTATGCCAGGCCAATGATTCTGTAACCAGTTGCACCAAAATTGGAAGATCAACCAAGGGGGAGCAAATCAGATTCTCCATGGATTTGACCTTGTCCAATATGAGTTTTTCCAACAGTGAAGTCACTATGTGAAAGGTGCCAGGCTTGGTTCCAGCTCCATCTGGTGGCCCGAGTTCATGGCAACTCATATTCCAAGCATTCATAAACACAGCAAAGTTCATCCAATCAATCTTATCGGAACCAAAAACCTGCATAATATAGTTTAAAAATTAGTTAAGGTGATTATACTAAGATAGTGTCAATTTCATGTGATATGGATCATACTCATCCTTTAATAGGACTTCACGCCCACATCTCATAACCATGGAAAAATTAACAGCAGATAATAGGCTCTAATAATAGGAAAATAGGCATGGGCAAGACAGGTAGTGCAATCATACCTCAACAGACTTCATGCCACCAGAAACCCCGACAACAACATCGATTGCATCCTTTAAAGAGAATCCTAATAACTTGGCATAACTCTCAAGTAAGGACTTGAGTTCCAAGGAGACCTTAGAGCCTGATACCGAACCATTTGATTCAATCTTTTCCTTGAGTGATGCTGATGCACTTTGGACAGAGAGATAGATTAGGCGAGGAAGAAGGGATTTTCTCTCAATAACTCTCCTTACATCAGCTTCCCTTTCTTTTGTCTGATTAAAAAGATTGAGAAAATTGATCAAGTTAAAGGGGGGCAATATGCCTTCCTGTAAAGCTTGATTTACATTTTACAACTAAACTAACAAATCATTGTAATAGTAGAATGTCATTAACAGAAATCACATACCAAGTTTTCTCTGGGACAGTAGGAGATTTCTTCAAATGGACCTAAAAAACAAAAAACATTTAGCTCTATAACATATTATAAGTGAACCACAGAACAGATATTTTGAAAGTGAAGGAAAATAATCCCCTCGTTGTAATTTTCATATCTAAGACTAGACGCAACAACTAACATAAGAAAAACAAGGTGAAACTCACACATACCCAACAGATAATTTTTTTCTGGAGTAGGTGTCCACCAAGGACGTGTCTGTAAATCTTCATTGAATGTCAAAGATTTGGACCCAATCTCATTTGATAACTCGACAAAATGAGTTCCACATTTCAAGGTTTCCAGAACACTCTAAAAGGATAAGAGTAAAAGAAGTTACAACAATCATCAAATGCATCATAAGAGTATTTGTAGATAGCTAGGATTAGCTTCGGAAAAATTTAAAAGTAAAAAACCTCTTCATCTTCAATGCAATTTGCTTTAAGCTTCAACTGAAGAATGGGGGATTCTACTTTTGCCACTAAATACTGATTAGAGCGTTGCAGCCGTTCTTTGAATTGAACAAATTCAATGACCTGGAATGTAAAAGCAAGGTATAAATGTCACCACTATAATGGAAAATAGCCTGCCTAAGGTTGTTTTATTAATATACTTAACATGGAAATAACAACCACGTAACAGACAATACATAAAACTTTGAACAATTATATGAGCGATTGGAACAGCACAAGACATACTTTTGAGTAATTTCTATGGCGATATGCTAGGGAAGTAAGATCTGCCGATTCCCTAAAGTGGTCATCCATAAATCTGAGATAATCTTTTAATAGACAATTTGTATCCATCCAAAGGGGAGAAACCAGCATCTGAGGTAAAATGTGATGTGTGACCGTTTCCAGCAGTATATTCTTTACATCCAGTGACTTGTACCTAAAACATTAGGTGAACAGTTTCATACACCCACAAAAAGAAGACAAATGCTAATGAGAACAAAAGTTTTTAATAAACAATAGTGACTAATAAATCAAGCACAAGTATAAATAGAGATGTAATATATTTTCTTCACCATTCATAGGCTAATGGAAGTGCGCCAAAGTAAGAATACAAGTGCAACAATAAGATCTTGTACTGCCAGACATATCTGCACAAATACACGAATGTTATCTCCAAAAACATAACCCCCACCATTATGTCAATAGACTATATAATATACAGACAAATGCAAAGTAAATAAATAATAACTAGCTAAATCAGGACAACGTTAAGATCGAGGAAATCATTTGATTTTTATTTTAACAAAACAAGCTTCACAACTGCTAATGATACCCTTTAAGAGAAAGAACAAGACACAACACAAGCATTTGTAACATGAAATAATATTATAACCAAAGAAAACAGAACGGAATGAATGCCACGAAGAGGTGAAAAAATGAACCAATCTTGTACTGATGTAAGTTACTCAACCATGCCCTCTACTTTTATCATGGATCAAATAAGCATCGGCAAGTTTTCTATCACAGCAAAATATATATTAAAAAGGTGACTGAATGGCCGATTGGGTTCAAGCCATCATGATCACAATTTGATTCTGAGATCAGTTAAAGAATCAATTTAAATGGGAAATACTATATATTTTCAACAAGGGTCATGCAAAGACAATTTTACATCAAAGGCTACCAAAGTAAGCCAATTTAAATAAATGGTAACAGAAGTACTAGGAAAGCCAAAACATTTCCTGACCTTCGGACAGTCAAACCGAACTCCAATACCATAATTGCCTCCATAAAATAGCCAAGATCCTTAGTGCGCCAAAATAACTAGAGAAAAAGTAATTCATAATCAAGGAGATTAAAACCCTAAATAAAACATGGCAGTGCTATACAACCAAACATAGCATAAGACATACCTGAACCAAGACATTAGCTACCATTGACAGTAGCTCCTCACCATGCATGCTCTCTTGGGGATCCAAGTCCTTCGAAAGTGGAAGATTTTTACAATACATATCCACCATTTGAACAGCAAATCCTTCAAGTTCTGGAGAAGAAGGGCTTAAATCAATACAGCGTAATTTGAATGTTGTTACACAAGAAAATAAACCAGTGCAAGCTTTTAAAGAAAATAGATCCTTCCTGTCCTGGGGAAGAACAACTATTAAATAGGTGATTTCAATGTAAAACTCTATTTTAAAATGTCTACCTAAGGTGATTGCAAGTATACAAGATACAAAACCATGGCACACAGCTACCATAGTTAGCAGTAACATTGTCAAAAGAACTAGCAGTATCATCATTGCCAAAGTATAGAAATGGCTGCACAATTAAGTAGTATAATAACACAAAACTAGAGGAGTGGAGGTATGGTGTAGAACAATAACACGCAATGAACAAACGGAACAACACAGAAGAATTTGAAACGCACCAGCCACAGTGAGTGTAGATGTGTTTCCAATCAACTCTTGTAGTTTGAAAAGTGTAATCGACTTCCCAAGAACTTTGGTGGGCACCGTTGAAAGAAATTCAGAGCTCTTCAAATTCTCCAGAAACTCGATCTTTTTAACTTGAGTAAACACTTGAAGATATGTTTCAACATCAGAAGTAAAGCAAGATAGATGACTAAACCTGTGTTCGGAATAGCGAAGGTTTTAACTCTTGTATGATGTATTAAAGAAAAGAACATGTGATGAACTAACTTCACAACAACCAATGTTCTTAAAGGAAAGAAAATGTGATATAAGAATAAACATTATTTCCTAAATGGGCCAAATAAACTTATGATTATTGCACAAATAAACTTATGATTATAAATTCACAAAACAAAAAATACCTCATTTAATAACCTATGTAGAAGAAGGGATGATTATAATATACCTGAAAAAATACTGCATCATAGCTTCCATCATCTTCTCATTATCACCCTTTCCAAATAAGTGTTTCCTCCTTTCAATTTCAAGACTAGCCAAGTATGGAGTCCTCTCAAAATTATGACTTGTGTCAACTTGTAACTTCTGTATAAAGGTTGATGCTTCTGATATACGAGAATCAAACTGCACACCAAATTTGCATACATCACTTGTTTAGAGAACTGTAGCATAAAATGCATGAAGCGCATAATCAAACAAGAAAATAACAGAACATATAAATGGAAATAAAACAGCTCAAAATAATCACCACTTCATCTGTTAAGTGTGAAAGCTTGCACTCTACATATTTTGATGGATGAATTGGATCTTTCGCGACTTCATTGGACCAGCAGCTGTCATCTTCCAGCATACAGCCTAGATAATGTAGGAAAGCCTCCCAGTCATCAGGGCTGAAAGATAAAAATTAAAAAGAAAATTAAGGCTCAGATGCAGATAATGGAAACAGAACAGCATGTTAAAAAACAATCAATTTGAGACCAGGAGACAAACAGGAAGTAGTTTGTACAAGCTTACCATAATTCTAATATTTTCTTAAATATATTTGCACCAGCAGCATAGTCACCTGCCCTAGCAAGAAGCCTCCCCTGTCAACTTAAAGTCAAATAGTACGAGTAGATAAGAAATCAAGAAAGTAGCACTCATGTATAAGTGTGTGTGTTACATTATCCTAAGAATGTGATGTGATAGAAATAAAAGGAGTAAAAAGGTCTGTTCCTTTGCATATGCTTTCATTTGGAACATGCATGATATTATGGAGCATGCTAAGTACCTCATCTAACCAAATTTATGTGCCGCTGGTTCAGTTTAGAGTTTTAAAGTAAATTGAGCCAAGGCAACCTAGGAACTTACTAATTTCAAATTTGTTGGCAATAGAATTGACCAATATACTTCATCTGTTAACAGGTAGATTTTTAAGGACGAGTTCAAAGTGTAATCTAATGCCTCAAATCTTTCTTGTTATTCTCTTGCATCAATTTTGTTGCTCTTCTATCACCCTGAAAATATTGTTTGCCACTGAAGTCCTTTATTTTTCAAGTCATGCCTCTTATTATATGTTCCTCGTAGTACTCATACTTATGGCAACTTTTGCCCTCTTCGAAAGAAACTGAAAGATGTCTAAAACAATATTTAGAATAGAATATCACTTAGAGTGATCTTTAAAAGCTAAGTATACATCTTGTTAAAAAAACGTAAGAATAAATCTTGAGAACGTACCTGTATGCGTAGCTTATCAACTTCTATCACTAAAAGTGATCCTAAATCCCCGGAGAGAATTTCCAAAGCATCTCCATATTTAGCTTGCTGTTCCAGAATGGAAATGTAAACGATAAGAGCTGCAAAAGTGTCCAACCATGAATTAATTAACTGTAAATATAAACAAATAATTTTTTTCTTGTTCAAGATAAACAGAAAGAAAATTGAGGAAAACCTTCAGGTTCATGCAAGCTATGTGACGTGTTATGCTTCTTAAGTAAGCCTTCAGCCAAGAGTAATAGCTTCTCCCCTCCCTTGCCACAAGATACCTACCGAATGTTCAGAGCCCACAACATAAGCAAATGGAATAATGTCGTTTTATATAAAACTGATAAAACTTTATATAGGTGGTTCATTGATAAAAGTTCACAGGAAATTCTGTAGCAGGAAAACTAATTCATGCCATTCTATGTTCCATTTCTAGGGAAAAAAATAACTGTAAATTTAAATACGTGAGGATAATAAGTACATAATCACTTGGGTTCACAAAAAAATATGTAGCTAAATACTAACATTTGCATCTCAATGAAGCAGATCCACATATGTATATGCATGTGCAAGCACACATACATACATCAGTCAGTTTAATTCTTTTATAAAGGGAGTATTGTGTATTGTCAATTAACAGATACCCCAATATTATGTGTAGTCATACAGCCCACAATCAATAGCAATATGAACGCCTCATCTTGTATTAAATGCCAATATATTGCAATCAGGTGCAGAAAGAAGGGAGAGAGAGAGAGAGCTGGAACAACCTGCAACTGGATGCTACAAACTGCCCAGAGCAAGAACCTTTCTTCTCCAACCACCTTGTACATTTTTATAGCTGTCTGTCAGAAAATGCAAAACAAAGATTAGTCGAGTTCTCCAACAACCAATGTCGAATAAAAAATCTAGAGGACTTAAGTCTGCCAAACTAAACTAACCTGTTGCTGCTTAACAAACGAGTACTCACGAACATAACAATTGAAGAGCCCGCTCATTAGTTCCAAATTGTTCTGGAATTTTCCACAGGCGTACTCATAACAGCTAGTAGCCAACTCCACTGATAAATTAAAGAATCAGGTACTCGGTACACATGTGCAACTAAGCAAATATAAATTAACAAGTGAAGCAAGTTCTCACAATGATCAAGCCGCTGGAAAACAATTTGCAATGTGCTGAGAGTGAGTTCATCCATTAGAACAGCATCATTGGTATTTAACAGGTCCTTGGAATTTAAGCAAACAGATAATGCTTCGTCAGATTTTCCCATTCTTTCTAAGATCAGAGCCTTGAGTGCCTGTAGAGGAAAATTTTAGATGATAAAATATTCCTACAACCATGCCATACTCAGTGTAATAATCTTTCAGCATGCCAAAAGTCCAAATCCATCCACAGACAAACATATAACACATGTGAAAATCGAGATAGCAGGGGTATATAAGCAGGACCTCCCAGCTGTTTCTTTGTGTAGGCTCAAAATATGAAGCATGCAACATATTTTCATGAATTATGCCTAAAAAGGACTGATGGTTAACATGAACGTGCAACAAAATCCCACAAAATTTGAGACTGGAAACACTTCTTCACCCAGTGAAGATTAAAATAATCATCTAAGGACATTCATGAACATTAACACACATTAATTCTACCAACACGATGCTCAATTTTGTGCTTCCAAACAATGTAGTGACAAAAAAATCATCAAGAGCTCTAACACATTGAAAATGTAAAAGTCAAAATTCCAACTCAATAACGAAAAAAATGAATCCATCGATCGATTAAAAAGTACAATAAATTCCCCAGTAACATGTGATCTTACGAGAGCATAAGGTGAATTGGGGTATTTGGAGAGAAGAGTGGCAACAAGCTTGAGAGCGTTCTTGAACTGGCGAGAATCGATAGCGTCCCATATGGGTCGAACCCGTCGCTCCGGTATCCCGCCAGCTAACCCGAACTTGGACGCCATGTACACCTGAGCGCTGAGAATTAGGGTTCAAAGAGAAGACGATTTCGAGGTCTGGCTATGGCGACCAACACTTATCTCTGAGCCTCCTCAGTACTTGGCAAGAGTGCAAAAAGAAGATGAAAGTAACAGAATGATGAGCGAAGCGATGTCGTGCGTTAATGGAAACCTAATCTGGCTGTTTGGATGCACTGATAGTGAGCGGGTCAGGTCCGGTTTGACTTTACCCAATTGAGTTCCGCACGTGTTACGTACGTGTCTCGCGCTTCGGCCCTTTTAACCATAAAAAGCCCATTTATGATTTTTCCAAACTTCTTATTTTTCACTTTTTTTGGATAAAATTATACCATTTGTTTCAATGTTTTTTAACTACAGTTTTATAAGTTTACTAAAAAAATATCAAGTTTATTCTCAAAAAAAAACATCGACTTTACTTAAAAATAACACTTAAAAGCTTCGAATAATTCCGTTAAAAATAA
>JAYMSU010000510.1:0-13535 GCA_036897765.1 Erodium chrysanthum | reverse complement strand
GATTGTAGAATCTGTCATCTCGGTTTGGAGAGCAACAGTCATGAGTCTGGAATTCCGATCGAATTGGGTTGTTCTTGCAAAGAGGATTTGGCTGCTGCTCACAAGCATTGTGCTGAGGTCTGGTTCAAGATCAAGGGCAACAAGTGAGTATACTAATTCCCCTTAATTTTCTCGAAATTTCCATGATCATAGTACTTAAGTGTCTTATGTTGCTCAGTTACAATGTTTATTTTGAGAAATGGTTGATGAATTTGAGAGATGAGGAATTGTATGTGTTAAGGAATTGGGGAAGTTAATGGTATTGCATTAGATTTTAGCTAAAGTAGTGCCTAGAAAAGTAGAGAGCTAAAGAGTAAAGCATTGGGAAATGCTGTGGAGTTTTGGAATCTCCCTCACTCACTTCGATTCCATGTATATTTTTATGAAAGCTGGGATTTGATTTTGACTTATCGGTGATGCCACGAGCAGAATAGGATCCGATGTATAGTCAATGTACATGATTATGATTTCATCATGTTATGTACTTTTGATTTTCAGGACATGTGAGATATGTCACTCACTTGCACGCAATGTGGCCGGTGCTACTGAGGAGCTTTCATCAAATGAGAACAGCAATTCAATTGCAGTCTTTGCCTCGGTGCCTGCATCAGAAACCCAAAGCTTCTGGCAAGGCCGCCGCTTCCTCAACTTTCTGCTAGCTTGCATGGTCTTTGCATTTGTCATATCTTGGCTATTTCACTTCAACAAGCAATCTAATTAGTTCCGTATCAAGCAAAATATCAGGACAAGTATGAAGAAAGAAATGGGCAAGTTTTAAAAGAAAATCTTGTGAGAGAGAACCTGCAAAACTTGCTTGATGTGGATAGTTTCAAGCCTCTTGGTGATCTTATAAAATAGATAAATCTATACTTGTTTGGAGTTTGTGTATTTATTTGCACATTCCTCGTGGTGATCATAGATCTGTCAACTTTTAGTGTTCAATCTATTGAAATCTTGTACTGGTTTTGTGTCTCTGATGATCTTTTGTGGTCATTTGTCATTGCTTCCATGTAAGAATTTCTATTGTCTTGATATGATTCAAACGAAAGAGTTCCATTTGTAGATTCTGTATATGCTACTCAACAAAGGACCAATTCATTACAATGTCGAACTATACCATGAGGTCATGACATAATGTTCTGAAACAACAAAAACATATAGATTTAAACAAAAACAAAATGGATACTTTGGGTACATTTTCTGAATATTGTCACAAAATGGGTAGAGAAGACAAATAAGGAATAGATACAAGAGAATGACACAAAACTATGGGAAAAAGTTCAAGTTTGAAGAAAACCTATACACAAGTTTCAATTTTTGCTTCTTTTGGCTTCCAAATTTGTACCATCTTTGAGAGTTTCTTGAGCATCATTTTCCATCCCAAGGCTGAAGAGGCAAGCAGCTTGAAGGTACAGAGCAGTAGGCCAATCTGGAGAAACTACCTGCGCTTGCATCGCATCCCCAAGAGCTTCTTGTGGCATGTCAGTCATCAAGTAAGATAAGCAGCGCCGAGCATATACAGTTGGTGAAACCATGGTTCCTCCATCTATGAACTGCACAAAATCAAAATCAAAATCTTGACTCTTATACCAAATCCTATGCAGAATCAATTCAAAATGCTAACTCACTTGTGTGTAGCAATCTATGGCTGTGGTAAAATCCTTGGCTCGAAAAGCTGTATCTCCATGCTTCTTAGAATTCAATGTATCTTGCATTTGGTTGGTCCACATCTGAAAAGAAAGCTGCAACAAAAAAGAACATTGAAAATGTTAGTACCTAAGTTACTACAAGAGTTTAAAACATCAAAGACAGTGCAGGTAGTAACGAACATCATTAGCAATCCCTTCATCATCCTTGTATCCAGTCTTCTCCAATATTTCAAGTATGGCAGTGAGATCCATTCTCAAGCAAGCTTCACCAAATGGTGTTAGTGACAATGGTTGCACCGATGATGCATCTTCTTGTGGTATGCCCAACAAAATGTGTGAAGGAACCTGCTCGATAACATCACAATGAGCAAAATAGTAAAACTAATCAGTTTTTGAAATCAATAAGCAAAAATAGTATTGATGGAAGATTATGTATACCTCTGTTTCCTTCTGAAGTGGCAAGAGGGAAGTGACAAGGGACTTGACATTGGGCCTCTCACGGGCTTCGTATTGCAAGCAACGGGAAGCTAACCTTACTAGCTCAGTTCCATCATCATTTGAGAAGTGACCCTCCAAGCATGAGTCCATCAGCATTAGAAAGTTTTTGCCACGTATAAGGTCAAGTGCCTGTCAATAATAAGTAGGAATCAACTAAACTAAGCTCATAGCAATGTCATGATTGAAGAATATCATGGTAGGCATTAAGCCAACTCCACATAGCTGCACCTTCTGAATTTTTTTTATAGAATCAAAGGTTCACCCCAAATGAGGTTTACTATTTAAGAAGAGAATAAGCTTACATGGCTTGGTGGGATATGTTTGCCACTTAGAAGATCAAGCAATAATGTTCCAAAGCTGTAAACTACACTTTCTGCTATCACCCTTCCTACAAAACATAAACATCTTTGTCAGTATGATTTTGTACATGAGAAAACGAATACAAACTGGATATAGTTCTCAACTGTGGAGGCAATTACCAGTTCTCAAGTATTCTGGAGGAGTGAAAGCCAGATTGGTGCTATAGCTCTTGCCATCTCTGCTATTTGTCAAAAGACCAAAACAGGAGAGCCTCGCATTACCATCCTGTCAACCACAAACTCAACATAAAGGAGTAGCCCACAGAAGATAACAAGCCATTTGACAAAAAAGGAGAAAGCAAGGAACCAAGGGATGTAAAAGGCCAAAGCACCTGATCAAACAAAACTCTATAAGCATTAAGGTCATGATACAGTGCCCTCCCTTTACTGCTACAATACTCCAATGATTGTGCCAAATGCAGAGCCACCCGAAGCCTCATTGCCCATTTCATAGGTTGCGCCTCCCCTGAATCAGTTCAACCAAAAGATAATTAGAACTCAATATAAATAAAACAGTCAAGTAGATAGTAAAGTCATTGATCACACGGGAAGTGAGTGTCAATCTGTATATAATTTAAGGTAATTGCAACTGGATGTAATTCATATAATGCTAGACTGAATTTTATGAGCAATTAATTAGCATTTCTAAGAAATACTGTTCATTTGTATTTACTCGGGACAGCCCAAATAGATCCAGACACCCAACTCACGACTCAAATGAGCTTATAATTACTAGGTTCATGGATCAAACAAACATGACACAACACACTTGATCTCTGGTTCCTTTCTTCTACCACCACTTACCCAAAGGAACTGTTAATCACACACTTGATCTCAGATTACTGTTAATCACACAGTAGAACTATAATAATTGTGAATTTACCCCTCTAAGAACTGTAACACCCACCCAGGAAAAGGGGACAGTAAGAAATAAAAACACTTTTGACATGATTAGCACAAGCTGACAACAACCACAAAGTTCATTTCACATCCCAAGTGAAATCTTGCTGGATCCTCCCCCACCAACCCAGATGATTATCAATACCCATACCAATTACAGTTTACAAACATTTCAAAACATTTCCATTACACACCATTCAAAACTTTATGAACTAAATATGAGGAGAATAGTGAAATCTTACAGTGGAAAAGATGCTTTGAGAGAGTTTCATGTGGCATGAACTCAGCCACAAGCAATCTCTCATCCCCTTCACAGCAACACCCAATCAAATTCGCCAACCGCTCACTCCGCAGCTGCCCAACAGCTCGTGCCTCCTCCTATGAACCCAAAACATAATGAGTAAGCAAAAATCACAGAACCCATGACTAGCACAAACAGAGATCGAAGAACACATACCAGGAATTGACGAGTATCAGGCCAAGCCAACTTATTAAAGCGTTTAACAGCAACGAAGCGATCATCCCCAAGCTTCCCTTTGTACACAACATTGGGAGCTTTCTCTCCGTGCTCCGAAACAATGTTGTCCGAAGAAAAACCCGAAGTAGCGGTCCTCAGCTGATCCAAGCTGTACTCAATGAACCCAGGCAACAAGTCCTTCTCCCCATTTTCTAAACCCATTAATGACACAAAAACAAACGAAATTTAACTGATAATGCAGGGGAAGAAAGAAAATCTGGGACAGTTTTCTCGGGAAAGTGACGGAAAATCTTACCGAGATCGGAGGAATCGTGG
Source organism: Erodium chrysanthum (assembly GCA_036897765.1). NCBI lineage: Eukaryota > Viridiplantae > Streptophyta > Magnoliopsida > Geraniales > Geraniaceae > Erodium > Erodium chrysanthum. The sequence continues at coordinate 9,297 of JAYMSU010000510.1, read as the reverse complement.
AGATTCGACTTGAGATGGGATGGCCACCAGCAGAGAGAAAGCTTGGAGCAACGAACTCCCATTGTTCCCAGAAATCAAGTTCTCTAAAACACGAAGAGAGTGAAATGGAAATCAGAAGAAAGGTTTGTAGTATGGTGTATGAGTTTTGTGGGAGAGGTTGATGGAGAAGGGGGTTTAGGGGTTGGTGAGGTGTGTGGGTTAGAGAGAGAAAAAGGTAAATTAAACTTTTCTGTTTGGCAAAGATGGAAAATCTTTTGTTTGGATCCAAGGATTTACCGTTTTCCGTTTTCAGCTTCTGTTTTCTCTTCACAACGGAAGCTACTACTGTCACCCTTTTTTTTCTTCTCTTTTCTTTTCAATTTCCAAGTGGATAATTACCATCCCACCTCATTCGTTGCGCGTGTTTTGCACTGTCATTTTACAGCTAATAATATATTGCCACATGGGGTTCATGCGGAAGGGTGTTTCACGACCTAAGAAGAGTACGTTAAAGCAAGGAAATACAAGCTTTTCTATGTCATTTTGGACTTCTACGTCTGCCGTCGGGATACATTGATCATGTGAGTGAATTTGATCTCTGACTCGGGTTGAGAGGTCGACTCTACGTATTGATGATGAAATGCTCAAAGTCTTGGGAATCAGTCGTGTGTACTTGACGTGTCAATGCCACATTTAATGCGTCAACTATTCAATACTTACAAATCGGAAAATTTATAAAATTTTAAAAAATAAATTACCAAAACTCTAGAATTGTAACTATAAATACGACTGGCTCTCACCCTTTTCTCTTCACGCAATCATCGGCAGTTTTAATCACCGTTCCAAACCCTTGCATCCGTGAAAAAAAAAACAATTTCGTCCATTTTCTCTTCAAACTCTATTTCTAGTTGGCATTATGTTTGGACCGAAGAGGAAGAAACTCGACTGATCTTGATGTGGATTTTCAATTTTACTGAGATGGGCCAACGATACTAAGTCGACGTGCACGCGATCTTCCTCCAAGACATGGCAAATGGAAGTTGGTCACGTCCGCCAACTCCATCATTCAAAGGGACGCTAGAACAAAACCAACCAATTGGTCAAACACGGCATCAATGGGTGCCGAGGTACCTCGCCTCACGGTTTTTCAGGGAGACCGATGCACAAATTGAAAATCGGGTCACACAACAATACGAGTTAGAAGTCGGATGTCCGTTCACCCAGAAGTTTTGGTGGGTGCTTGTTAAGAATAACTTGAAATGGAGGCACTGTTATTAGGTTGTTTTCCTATATCTATGTTTTTTTCGCAGTTTGCAACATGTTAACATATAGCATCAAAACAAGTTAATTATACAACAACAAAAAAACTCATGGTATACGTGGCCGGAGAGGGTCGACATTGCATTGGACTGTACCGTTTCTTGATGCCGATGAAACTATTTTCTCTCTTAGGTCGGACCCCACAAAACCGACATGGTTGAGCTTGCGTCATCCTTACTCTTATGAAATCTGTTGTGCGGTTTTCAGTGTTTTTCATTATCGTGAATGTTACTATCAACATATGCGATGACCTGACCCGATGCATTGCGTTTACATTTTTTTTTTGAAGAATACATATTTACGGTTTTTTGTTGTTGTTTCTTATAAACATGATTTGATCATGCATGGTCGAACTTAATCTTTTAAAATTCGACAGGTTCGCAAGATGGCTCGTTTAATATTTGTTTAATTACACCTATCATATTTAATATAATTAACATACTTTTTCTTCTATTTTCTTTATATATTATCCAACATATATTATATTTTATTATATATGATATTTTGACATAGTCTGTAAATTTATATATAAATATATTGTTTTTATTAATTTAAAAGACTGAACTGAACTTGAGATATTGGTCCTTTAAAATAGTTTTGATCCCGAACTGAACATAAGCTTGAGGATTTTTCACGAGCTGAGCTCAAACATGGTTATTAAGACTTCATTCGACTCGTTTACCTCCTTAATATACTTTCTATTAAAGTTGATGTCATCTGTAATCTTCATCTGAAAATTTCTAGAAAAAAAAACATGAAAGCAAAATCACGTGGGTTTCACGTGGGTAAGATGAAGGTGTACATTGCAGTTTGGCATGGTGCATTACTTGAATTTAGGGAAAGTTGGCTTTTCATGCATAGTACATGTGAGCTTTTTTAAGTATAATATTGTAAGGAAAGTAGTTTAATTAATAGGTTAAAAAGGCAATAAGCAAGGGAATGATAATTGATAGATATTTGGGAGAAAACAAAGGGGTTGCACTTTCGGCCCCAATTGGGGAGCATTATGGCTGTAAATGGGAACCATCTCTTCTGTGCTTTGGTGGATGTTGCTGGCATTAACACATACACTCACTTACTCATTCCTTTTCCCCATAATTTTGTGCATTAAGGAGTGATGCAACCACTTGGATGCCACATCAGCTAAGAGTATACAAGTAAGTATCGATCTCAAATCGAATAATTATCAGGTTAAAATGAACGTAATAGTCTTCTTGATTAAAACATTTCCGCTTTGAGAAGGAAAAAAAAAACTTTTTTCCATTTTTTCACATTTTTATTTTTTATATAAGGAATATTTTCGTCAATGAAGCTCAATGTATGATAAATTAAAACAAAAATAAAGTTTATTAAAATGAGTTAATACGATTTAAAATACAAAATAATGAGTTGATACAGGATAATGGACTGTAATTTCTCCTTTTATTATAATACTCCATGCTTTATATTCCTCAGTAGTTTGACTGGATCCGATCTTGTAAGCAATCAGGACAATTATCCAGGTGACCCTAATGACCACTCCTTACCATCAGCTAATGTCTCAGAACATGCTTCTTTTGGTTACTTCCAACTGTTATGATGGAAATCTGATGTCATTAAGAGCACAATTTTAAAATGTTAGTACTGATTATGTGAAAAGTAAAGATTTTGATGCTGAAGCCTTTTTTTTTTCTTTGATCAATACAGTAAATCCTAACCTAACTCTTAATTCAATGCCTAACTCCACCCTCCCAAAGAGGGCCCATTATATATTGAGTTTGAATCTGATGAGGTGTGCTTGAAGTTGAAATGGTGACTAAAGCCTAACAAAGTTGAGCTTCTTCTTCACCCATCCTTTATTTTCCACCTCACTTGTTTCACCAACAAGTGATAACTAAAGTATCATTTCTATATATATAAAAATCAAACTCTTATCTGCTTAGCTCACAAAACATTATTAATAAGGTATTGGGTCCTAATCATGGTGGTGCAGAGGACAGAGAGAGCAATTTGTTGAAGATAGGCTGGAAATAGAGGAGCATGGAGGTATAATGATAAGTGTCTTTTTGAGGAATAAGGCATGGGGCAGGGCAGTGGAGGGTAGGGTGTCCCAATTAGTACCCAAGATTGCATAAAAAGGAAGATGAAAATGAAAAGTGGTCCTTTAGATGGGGAGCAGTGAACTTAGAAGAGAGGCATGTGAATGTGATGTCCCCAATTGCTAATAGAAAGAAGAAAAGGCACTGTGATGACTTTGGGAGGGGTGGGGGTGGGACAAGAGACAATAAGCTTTATCATATTGCATCATTGCCCCAACAACAAACAAATACAACTCACATGCCACATTTTCTTGCTGTTTCTCATGCACACATAAACTCTCATGTACCATGCATCCTCTCAAGTCTTACCCTTTCATAACTTCTGTACACACAGTTACTGTCAAGTATCACTACCACCATGAAGGTGGAGGTTTCACTACCCAAATATGCACAATTATATTGATGAAGATAGTATCTCTTAAAGTACAATTCATACTTAGTACTAGTTCTATGGTATAAACTATAAAGCAACACAAAACACAATGATCCTTCAGTCCCTGGTGTGTTATTTTCAGAGTAGGCCTCACATTTTCAATTACTGGTAGTAGGATCACTGCATAAAGTCTGCACATTGCTCAGCCAGTCAACTTAAGATCAATAAGTACCTGTAAATTATTATTATTTAGACCCTTCCAACGGGAGAAAATGGTGGATATGAGACATATTCTGTGGGATGCTCTCCTACATAATTGACAACTCTGGTTCCATCATTTCGAACTGGTACTGTCTCTTCTGAAAGTTCATTTGGTTTCCTACTGTCCATAATCGCTATGCATGTGGAGAATGCTTGTAGAAGCGAGAGTGATGAATTGAACTCAACTGAATAGATCCCGTCCTTGAATGGGGCCAAGCTGAGAGCCAGTTGGTTCTCTGCTACTCCATCCTGTGGTTCAGATTTCAATAGAAGAAAAAAAATATGTCAATTTACAACTATCAGGCATTGCAGGACAAGCAATTGGCTCGATCCAGGCAAAATATATGTACCTGAGAGAAAAGCTCAAACCGATCTTTTGTGGAAGATGAACTCAATTTCTTGGTGAGTGGTTGATTTGAACTAGCAAGAATCTTAAGTTTACAACCCAAATCCCAACCTCCACAGTCACATGATCCTCCTGATCTCCAGCGCTGGACCAATGATGACGGTTCTCCTTTACTTGGTAGACTGTGGGTGCCACTTGGAAGTATCACTGTTGTACTGATGCTTTCTTGAACACTGACGGGATGACAATTTTGTCCACCATCCCCAGAATAAGAATATCGCCTAGCTCCTGATAATCGCTCTTCCAAGCCAATCCCCGGAAAATTGTTATAGTTGTTGCTTTGACACCCATCTCCAATTGTATCTCTTTGCTTCTTTTTAGGCATTTTGATGACAATGGCTGCAAGCTCATCACTTGGCTGGAAGTTTGAGGTCAACTGTTCTTCCTCTCCCAGTTCCACAGAAAACAAAACAAATTCTTTCACCCTAAAGTGATCCACAGAGTCGGGACAAGTCAAACTGGACAGGTGAGCATCAAAAACTTTCATCTGGGCAATAACATCAGGGATATAATTGTGACCTTTTTCTTTGCCTCCTTGAGTTATCCAACTTGCCTTTTTCTTCTTGACTTCTCGAATGTTGAAGAATGTGTAAATGCCACTGTGCTCTTCCTTTGCTGAGGTGCTTAACTTCAATGTAGCTGCAAAAATATCACTGTCATTATCAACAGCAAAGGTGAACAGAGGCAGTCCATTCTTGACAGCAACTCGCAGAAGGGCTTGAGAAGTTGATGATCCATGCTTCTTCTCTGGACATGAATCATTCAAATCTAATTTCCCTTTTCCCAACTGTTGAGCTGAAGAATGTAATAGCCAATTGGATGATGATCTTCTAGCATGGTCTGATGACACAGAATCTCTCTGTGATGGCTCAGAAGCTTGACGGCAATTGGCTGCCTTTGGCTTCATCAGTGGGTCCAATAACCTTCTTAAAGGGCTTGATCTTGATCTGTCTGTAGAACATGGTTTACCATTTCTAGAACATTCCAAGCTGGTAGAAACTACAGCATTCTCTGAACCAGATTTAGTCAACTCTGGTTCTGTTAAACTCTCCTTGTGACCAGAACTTTTGCTCATCTTAGCCATACTTATACTAAGTCGGCGAAAAGGTGAAGTGCTTCTTGGTTTTTCGACTGCTCCTTTGCTAGCTTTCAGATCTGTTTCCTTGGACACTTTTTGAGCTGCTGCTTCACTAGCTTTGTGATCAGTTTGCTTGGTTGGCTTTTCAATTGCTTCTTTGCCAGCTTTCATATTCAATCCCTTGGAAAGCTCCTTTCCTACTGAATTTGAGTGTGTCATGGTAGAACTAGTTTCTTGAAGATTTCTGCCTCTGGATGGACTGATTCCTATCTTAGCTGAACGTGACACTGAGTGATGCAGAACAGACTGAAACTTTACACTCTTTGCATCTACAGAACCAGGTTTTTCCAGCTGTGAGACTCCATTGCTGTTAGCTTCACGAGGAAGAGGGCATGAGTGTGGGATTTTTGCTTCCTTGGTTCTTTCTGAAAAGCTCATTCTACTTGCTTCTGCTGATCTTTGGCCAAACATAGTTGTTGGACCAGAAACCTGGGACACTCCAGACTGAGTGTTCCTTGGAAAATCTCTGGGCAACAAGAGAACCACAGTTTTTTGTCTTTCAGGGACATCTTGACTTTCACTATTTGACCTCCTTGCACACTCACCATCTCGGGTTTTCATATTTAACTTGGGTGTCGATACCACCTCATAACTCAACTTCCTTGGCATAGCTCTACTTTCTCTGCTGATGTTTGGATTCGGCACTACATGGGTTTTGCTAATTGGTTGATTTGTACGGACGAACTTAAACTTCCCATTCACAGAGCTACTTTGGGGATCTTGGACCTTTGCAACACTTTCCCCAGAGGGCCTAGCAGCAGCAGAAGAATGATTTGCAATGGGAGATAACATCAGATGATATTGCAACGACAGGCGTCGCATCCTCTCACGGGAAGGAGAGCAACTACGTCTTCCGGTAGAGTGTATGGATGAACCATCTGTTGAGAAATATGAGGAGGAGATACTAGTAGACGGTGAGCACCTGCTACTTCTGCATGGCAACTGTTTTTGACTGTACTGCCATTTTTCAAGAAGCCCCCAATCTAGGACCCCAACATTTAGAACTTTCTCTTGGGGTTCTTCTCCTCTCACCAGATAATTTGGCACACTTGACATGTACTTAACAACCTCTTCTTCTTCAGTCGGCTTTCTATGAGTCTGTTGCCTTATATGTGTCCAGGAAGATTTAGGTGCAACATCTTTTACATTTCTTGAAATCGAATCATGGAGATCCGCATATGACAGCCTGGGCCTTTCTGTTCTAAACTTCTCTTGCAGCTTTAGACTCTGGATTGCTTGGGGCTGTATGGTGTTCTGAAGAGATCCTGAGGGTTGTTGACCCCTTGAACTCTTTTTGGGATCAAAATGATACTCCATGGACAGAAAAAGTTCAGAAGATGCTCTTTAATTTAGTAGGTTGCTGGGAGAAAAATCGGATCTTTCTTCTTCAGCAGTACATTCAGACTTGAATCATGTGTGCAAGCCACTCTACAAAGTTAAATCAAGAAAAAGCATTGATGATATACACTTTAAAATTGATAAGTACAGCTTCATACACATACAAAATGGAGTTAGCAACATAAGAGAGCATTTCTAGAAGAATGACAATATATGAACCCAAATATACATAGCAGGTTTAGTTTTCCTTGCCAAAATGGAAATTCTATTGTGTTGATATAGTAAGCAAACTTATAGAGAACAATAAAGTGATAAGACTCCCATAAACAACTAGCAATACCCTAACAAAGGATGTAAGGAGCTCACTTCTACATATGTGAGAAGCTGTAACTTTTTTCCTATCAATCCAAAATACACAGGCAACAGCTGATTGTCATACTTAACTAGAAGGTGTCAAGGACTATCAGTAGCTACAGCCATACACATCTTGGCCGCATTAACATGGTAGCATGCTCTAACTTTAGTTATGGCTTTAACAACTTCATTTAGTATCTACCTAGAGAATTCACAAACCTTCAACGGTTATAAGACTTTGGATGGTTGCATCATAAAGGGAAACTCCAAACTTTATTTGCACTCCCTTGTGCAGCATCCCTAAAGGGCATGTCAAACCTCAAGGACGGGGAAGTTCATATTAAATGTTCATAACAAATAGGGACACTTCTAGAATCACTCCTGAAGACCATGGCTGAAGTTCAATAACTCAACTTGCAGGTGCAAGAGATTCATGCACAACAGAACATCATAATTACTGAAATCAAAACAAGCCCTCTTCTTACAAAGCAGAAAAGGCTATTGTGACCCCACTCAAACTACTAACTGTTGCAAAAATTTGGTGAACTATACCATCCACAACTCAAGCACAAATGATTCTGAAAATCTCACAAGCTGACATGAGTGGTTTGAAATAAAGCTGAGATATCTCAGGAACCCAGCACAACAAAACAACTAGTGACACTACCAAACAGATAAATATAGTCAGGAGCCATACTCAATCCAGAAACTGGGTGGTCCATGAAAACCCACTACAAAAATAAGGTAATGAAAAAGAAAGGAGCTTAAAGGAAGCACTTTTAAGCATATTCCCTAACCCCAAACACTCCCTAATTGATCCAAATCAAGAAAATTAATCTTTCTTCCTCAAAATCCTAGAACCCCAGCAGGAGACAAAATGTGAATCAAAAGGAAAATCAGAGAGATTGAACACATACCAAGCTAAAATACTGAAAATGCAGCCATTGACAGTAGCTCAAGGAGTGTCGGTGGGCCATTGGTGAGTGAACTCGGTGGAGACTCAGTAGCAGAACACGAGATCGATCCGCAGAAGCAAAAAGAGGAGTTGCAGAGAGCCAAAGTGAGTGTAGCTCTTCTCTTAATCCCAATGTGAAGCTTTTTTGTTGAAGAATATTGAGCAGAAAGATGCCGAACACGAAGTGAGGTCTGCTTGGAAGGGAGTGAGTGTGTGATTTCTAGCTGGACCTTGCTCAGTCCACACCGAGAGAGAGAATCAGAGGAGGCCAATCATTTTCATCGGACGACCGTGAGAGCTCCATCATGTGATCGCATCAGAAAGCCAGAAAGGAGAGATATCCACCTGGGCCCCACTTTCGATACATCATTTACTACTCGTTATCGTCCGTCGATTCCATGATGCAAGATTATATATTGCAGGGGTGTGGGGCCCTCCAGCGTACGGCCCCACGTTTTTTTTGACCGTTTGATTAGAGTTGTGATTACTGAGATTAGGGTTAGTACTAAACGCGGTTTAATGTTTAATGTACGGTGTTTTTTGACTGTTTTCTCATTTTGGTTTCGTCTTGTATTGTTTATTTTGTAGCTGTTAGTGGTCCGATTCTATGTTGCTGTGACACGTGTCGTGTTGGTGACGTGGCGTTGTGGGAGACAGTGATTTAATATGAACAGAACAACCAGATGAGACTTGTTACAACTTGGCATTTAAAATCACAGATTTGATTAGTATATGGATTTGGTCCAAGCTGTTGAATAAATTGTTTTAGTGGATGTAATCGGAAAAGATCTTCTAATTGAAAAGTTTCTTGTCCTTTTAACCACTCTAATTAAAGATGTTTATCTACTAAAAACTGTTTATTACTTCTATATTTTGAGTCTATTTTGAATCCCATATTCACTAAAGCAAAGCTAAGTAATAAAAGAATGTTTATCTCAAAAACCCTAGCCGTCGGCAGCTCTTTTCCAACCAACTCTCTAGCACCTTCATCTTCAGTAAGTTTGGAGGAGAGGAGAAAGTTGCTCCTTACTCCTCCTCTTCCCCTCCCCATCGTTACTATCTCTGATTTAAATCTGGCTCCAGCCCCTCCGACAA
>JAYMSU010000509.1:0-13535 GCA_036897765.1 Erodium chrysanthum | reverse complement strand
AAATGTGACTGCACCAGGCCGGATTTAACTCTACAAGCCGCCGAAGGTAAGCTTTCACGAGTAGTGGCTATGGAGATGGAGATTGGTTTCAGGTTCTCTCACCTTTATTACTCGTCTTTTCATATTCTCTCCTACAGTGGAAATGGGGAAGAGAGTGGTTTGTTGGAAACAGAGGGTGTGTCTGGTACGTGAAATAAATAAGCGGGCTATGATCGAGAGTGACGCGCGCACCTGATGCTGATGCATGTGGATTGCTACTTGATTGGGCCTGTGGGAGCTAGGGCCCACTTGGATGCCATGTGACCCAAATATAAAAATCCAATTGGTCGCAAACAGATGCGGGCCGTTAATTTGTGTGCCATGGCCCTTCTACAGTCACATGGGTTCTGGTGTTTTTATTTGGATCAAGTACGTGTTTGAAGTCTCTTTTACTCACACTATTTTTTTTTTGTAGCTACTACTTTATTTAAAAATTCCCTGTATCCCTCCTCCTCATTCCATTCCATGTAACGTGATTTGAATTTATATTTTTTCTTGTCATATGTAAATTTGAATACTTACATTTTACCTCAAAAAAATAATAATAATTACATTTAATATTCTTTGTTATGGACAATATATTTATGATGTAACACGATTTTTTATTGTTCACTTTGTTTATCCGTAAACGTTATAGACAAGAGATTCCTTTTTACTGGAATCAATTACAATAGATTGTAAGCAAAGATTAGACGTAAAAATAAATTAAAAATAAATAAATTAAATCCTTATGCATTAAATTGAAAATAAATAATTGTTTTACAATATTATGTTTATTGGTCATATAAATTTGTTATTTTGATATAATATATTATCTTTATTTACAAATACTTATCAGTATCTTATAATTGATAATTTATTCATTTTAAATGAATTTTATTATATATTTTTGTAAAAACATTTAAACGTTTGGTTTTTTTGTTTGGTTTGTTTTTTAACGCTAAATCAGATCTCATCCGAGTAATCGCTGTTCAGTAAAAAAGCTCACCAGCGAAGAAAGGGGAAGACAAAACCCCATACGTCTAAATTGAGATTCAAGCGTTTTCTTCTTCAATCGGCAACGAATCCAGGATATTGAGTGCTCCATCAGCTGAAACTGCTATAGTATTTCAATTCCCAGAATCGAGGTACCGCCAATTCTCATCGCTCACCTGTTTCAATGGCGTCCACCTCTAAGAAGGAAACTGATGCTGAAGATGAAGAATCCATGGAAGAGGAGGTACTTGCTTACTTCTTTTTCCTGATTCTTCTGCCAATTTTGATGTTGAATTAATTTATTCGGATAGTTAACTGTACTGGGCAAAGCACGAGGAGGAAATTGGAACCCAGATTTCACCTCTGTGTTTATCAATTTATATAATGTATGTTTATAAATAAGCTGTGTGTTCTTGGTTTATGCTTGAATTGACTTCAATTTGATCACACTGCAGCTAGAACGGTTTGATGATTTCACACTTGCATCCTCATGGGAAAGGTACTAATGCGCAGGCATCCTCATGAGTCATGATTATTGACCTCTGATATATGATCTAGGCAAAAACTGAATCGGGCACGATCTGATAAAAAATTGTTCTGTTGTAGGTTCATTTCTGAAATAGAGTCTGTTTGTAGGCTGTGGCTGGCTACTGGTCCCAAGAATTTGTTGGTATGCTTCGTTGGAAACTTGTTATTATCTCTGGAATCCTGTTGTTGTATTAATAAGCTCACTTGGTAGCCTCCACAGTTCCCTCATTCCACTAGTTGAGCCTTATAGATAACCTTATGGTGCTAAGTATTTGATAGTGATACTCATGTTTATTTACCAGTCAAAGCGGAAGCAACTTTCTGTTACTTGCAATCATGTCTTTTTCACTTTAGTGCAACATTTCTCTATTATCTGTATGTAGAAAAAGGATGCTGTTCAATTGGGAATTTCACAGAATTTGTACAAGGTCAAATCTGAATTGAAGTATGCTATGAAAAGCTATTGTATGGAGTACTACTTTGAAAGCGGCAATGATGGTACTTGGAAACACTTCATCTAATAGTCCACTTACCAACATAAACTATTTTACTTTATTTGTCTTTTATTATTGATTTCTGGATCATGCAGATAAAGCTACAGACTGGAACTGCAATTTGCATGATTTGCAGTTGTGTTTTGGCATAAAGGAATTCTTGGTATGTGTTGGTAAACATCTTGTACTCTGACTCGAGCGTCTGTATTGTCTTTGAACTCATTTTACAAATATCACCAGGTAATAGCTCCTCAAAGTGCCAGTGGTGTGGTTCTTGATGCACCCGAGGCTAGCAAACTCTTAAGTGCAGTTGCAATTGCTTTGTCAAATTGCTGCAGGTGGGTTTCATGTCTAAACTCTTCTTTATGTCCAACAATTAGTGAGCTACACAAATAGTTGGTACACACCTGTTGTATGTTTGTATAGATTTATATAATTCTTATTGGCTTATTGTTTTCTTACCTCTAAAAGAAGGTTTCAGTTATTGTCCCTTGACCTCTGGCATTGAATTTTGTATTGCCGTTTGAGCAAGTTAAGTACATAGTGATCTCATCTACACTTCTTCATTGCAGCTCGTGGCCCGCATTTGTTCCAGTACACGATCCTTCTCGAAAAGCTTATATTGGTATCCAAGATATGGGAACGATTTTTACTAGAAGGTTTGAGGCAGATCGTATTGGTAGCCAGGTTCCAGTAAAACTCATGCATTTGGAAGGACTGTATGAGTTGTTTGTCTCCAAGTTTGTAAGTTTCCTCCATTGTATACTTACAATCATTTTTTTTACATTCACTTATTGTTTTAGTTTTGTTTTTATATAGGTCCTTATTTACCCAAATACTGTTTCATCTTGATCTTTTCTGTATGTGTACTTGTGTCAAGTAACTCAAGATTTTCTCTTGAAGTGTAAAACAGCAGTAATTTTAGCCTATGGTGCTCTAAATAGAGGCTATATTTGATCTGCATAGGTGTTCAAATTCATTAAAATTCTCAGTACTGGCATTCTATATCTGCTTGTAAACAGTTTATGTTTGTTCTTATGATGTATATTCATCTGTGTTGAAGGCCCACTCCACACTGGACTTTGCTCTGCATCTTTTCAAAGTTCATTTTTCAATGAAGCTAACTTACCGAACCCTTCCCTATGATGATGATTATGATATCCAAGGTGCTGATGCTGACATCACGGTGTCTGGAGGAAACCCCGACAGTGAAACCCTAAGTAGAAAACAATGGGATGATGATTGTCCATGGAGTGAGTGGTATTCTGCTGAAGATCCAATCAAAGGTCTACTTTTATCTATTATTCCTTTTCGTTTTTCTCTTTTTGTACTTAGCATTTTGCTGTTGATTCTTCTGTCATGTTAATTTAGACCTCGGAGGTTTTTTTTCCCTCTCTTGAAGCTCATTTGACATGGAAGATAATTTATCCTCTAATCTGATTAACTTAATATATACAGGATTTGAATTAATTGCAACATGGTCAGAGAAAATGGTTGAAAACTCATTGGAGATGGCTGAATTGGAAAATGCTTCACCCCATGAAGCTGAGAGGTGGATATTACTTCCGATTCTTTCTCCAAACCTGTAAGAAGTTTCTTCTGACCTATGACTTCTTTGAGCATCATGGATAACATTCATTTTCGATTCGTTATACCGAATACTTGCATGCCTACTGTGAGACGCCTGAAAATAGTGAGCATTTTTCTTCTTCCAGAAATGGTGATGATTCCAAAGATATAAGAACTGGATTTGCTTCTCAATTGACACTTTTGATTGACGCACTGGATGTCTCCTTTGAGGCTAAGTTTTTGGAAGATTTTGTATCAGGTTTCAGTAACTTTATGTGCATTATCTTTTCATCCTTCAAAATTTGAATTATATTCACAAGCTTCAATGGTTGGCTATATATTTAGTTTGCTTAAGATTCATACTTCTTTCTGGATTCTTGCAGTTGAAAATTCTGGTTCTGATCATTTAAAATCTTCAATGGTTGTACCTTCTCCAACTGTTCTCGATCGTGTTCTCAAGGAGCTGTTTCATGAGGGTATTTCTGATTATTTGTCTTTTTTTTCATCACATGTTTAATTTGTAAGAAAAAGTGTTTGCTCACACTTAACATTACATGTAAAAGTTCCAAAAGAAATGAATAGTACATTAGTACTTATTTAGCTTACAAATCCTAAAATAAAAATCCAAATATACTTTTGTTGCTAAAACTGCCCTTTTACTATTTATATAGGGGTGCGACTACCAGAGATTTCTAAGGGTGAGCATAAGAACTCACGATTCATTAAAGGTGCACCCTTCCAATTTCTTTTTGCACAATTCTGCTTACACTCCCTTTGGTTTGGAAACTGCAATATACGCGGTATGTTTAAAAAGTGTCCTTCGTTTAGTTCTTTGTATCATGGTGTTTCCACCCTCTTTGACTGCTTTGATTTTTTTTTGTATGTGATCAGCTATTGCTTTGCTCTGGATAGAGTTTGTTAGAGAAGTACGCTGGTGCTGGGAAGAGTCGCAGCCATTGCCTAAAATGCCACCCAATGGTTCAATTGATCTTTCCACTTGTGTGATCAACCAAAAACTACAAATGGTAATTCTGTAGTGCTTCCTTGTCCCCGCTGTTATGTGATTGATAAGCGGCTAAAAATCCTCAAACACTGAAACTACTCAATATGCTTACTGTTAACTGTATTGTATATTATGGAGTCTTAATGTTGGAGTAGTAGACCTAGTATTTTTTGTTAGAAATAGATTGATAGCCCTAATAAGTTTCTTTCAATGAACTGACATATTGTTTATGGAAAATAGCATGGTAGAACGCACTGAAGGCTTAAAAAAATCCCTATCTATTTCTGTTGATGTTGCTAACTTTGCTCCTCTGCTATTAAGCTTGCGGTATGCATTGAGAAGAAGATTGAACTAAATGAAGACTTTGAAGATTGTATAGGAAGCCAAAATGATGCTTTTGCTCACACTGAGGTCTTGGCACTTTTTTTTTCCATCATCTGTTTAAATGTTTATACTGACAAATGCTTTTTATTATGAAGGAATATATTTCTTCTCTTTCTTGGCACTAAATCCTTTCTTGACTGAAACTGCAGGAAGATGTTCAAGGTGAGGACTTATCTACTGGGCAAATACATGGTGAAACTTCTTATGGGAAACGTGACAGGTGATCTTAGCAAGTGAGAACTCCCTTTGTTTTCACTTCATCGTTGAATGATAGGTTAAGAATTTTCCATTTCACATTAATCTTGTAGTATACTTGAACTTAATTGTTATGTGGAATCTTCCCATGCACACTAGCAGCCCATTGACGACAAGTGACTTGCATGGTTATGAAACAACTGCATCATCATTCAGTACCAAGCCTGAAGATGCAAAGGCGGTGACTGATCTCGGACCTTCAGACTGTATCAGAAGGGGCTCAGCTGGTGAGGTCGGGTCCATTATGCTTCTTAATTCACCTAAGAGGATGCATGCTCCATTCACACAGGTTCTTTTACCATACACACATCTTTTTCTAGAATTCAACCATTTTCATCTCAAATTAATTTGAAACTAAACAACACTCTTTTTGTCTTTTAATTTCTTAGGCACCACCACTTATGACAGAAGACATGCATGAAGAACGGCTCCGAGCAGTAGAAGCCTTTGGGGATTCAGTTGTAAGTTTAGATTCTTTACTATAGAGCTTATTTATTTTGACTTAAGATTATTTATTTCAAGACAAACACTTTTGGCCATACCAGTCATTAAACATTCATCACATTCCCTATGAGAAGTAGCAAAGGTATACATTATTTGGAAAATGGGTGATAATGATAGGTTTAATCGGTTTATGTCAAAAGTTTGTTGAAAATTGAAATACACCAGAGGAACCTATCCATTTGGGCCCTTGTGCCAAAGATACTGTATTTGTAGACTATTTTCCATACATTCATTATATCTTATATATACTTACTCCTTCAATGCTTTATTTTTAACAACTGGGGAATATCCTCTGATATTTTATTACAGAACTTTTCTGCTCAGTTGGAGAAAGACATCTTATCATCAGGTAATGTCGTTCTTTCATCATCAGTTAAGCTTGCCCGTCTGTAAAAATAACAACATCTGGGTGCAACTGATGTTTTTATTTTCTTCCTGATTTTTAACATACCTATTAATTTGCCTTTTTTGTGGGGAGTTGACTAGACTAGAAGTTGAAAACAATCTGAATATATGATATAACACTTAAAACACTAAAAATTAGAGTTTTTATTTATTTATTGGGACATTCTATTGACAGTGTTTTTTACTCGGCATTAAACCTATAAATTAAAAAGAGAGAATGAGATCCTAAAATGGGACCAGCAAACTCCCAGCCAGGAAAGTTGGCGGTACAAGATGAAGAATGAGGACATAAGAGAATTACAATGTGAGAAGAAGAGATAACCATAGAGAAAATGAAAGACAGAACAAGGGGAAACTGGCGTATGCATATTGTATGCCATACGTTTTTTTCAAGAAAGTCCAAGCTTGACTGATACTCATTTTCCTCGTGATGTCATAATATATGTTCTATTTGACAATGTTGATTTTTTTCTTCTTCTAGACATGTCTGCATTCAAAGCAGCAAATCCAGATGCTGTTTTCGAAGATTTCATACGATGGCATTCACCGGCAGATTGGGAGGATGTTGCCATTGACGATAGTGGATCATCCAAAGAAAGTTTGAAAGATGGTTGGCCTCCTCGAGGCCGGCTCTCTAAAAGGATGTTCGAGGCTGGAAACTTATGGCGAAAGATTTGGAATGATGCACCTGCTTTGCCTGCTTCTGAGCAGAAGCCACTTCTTGATTCGATTAGAGACGGAGAAAAGGTGAGTTTCTTCAGAAAAATTACCTCATAATCCTCTTCCTGCAGACTGCAAAAATTATGCATGACCACTTTCTTTCCCCTTCTCCTTCTCTAATTCCCAAATGAACAAAATGCATACTGAAGTTGTTTCTTATATCTTGGATTTTGCCTCCATTGCGTGTCCCTTTTCATATATGTGCTGGCAAGATGCTTTTACGCCTATGTAATGCTTCTTATATATCTGTACACGTAGTGTAACATTCTTGGCACCTTGAATTTTACAGATAATTCATTACCTAGAAACATTGCCACCTCATCAACTGCTTGAACAAATGGTTTGTACTGCATTCAGAGCGTCATCTGACACTTTAAACCTAACTGGCTACGGAGGCTTGAAGGAGATGACAACCAAAATAGATCAACTTTACCTTACCTTGGCATCTGGACTGAAGATTTTGCAAAGTATATATTGTTTTCCAATCTTCTTGTCTTGCTTTGTTTTTCTTCTTTTCTATTAGTGTTTTTCTAGACTAACAGTTCCACTTTGTGCTGCAGCAAATCGTTTATCTGCCGGTAGTGAGATTATTGAAGAACTAAAAAGATTATGCACCGTTTTTGAACATGTAGAGAAATTGCTCGCTCTTGCAGCTTCTCTGCACCGGAAATTTTTGCAAGCGCCTCGCCTCTCTGAAGCAATATTCACTGACTACTATAACTTTTATCTTCCGAGAATGGGAATAGGCTCAGTAGAGAATTTTCAAAAGGTAAAGGTCTCTCCATACAGTGAACAAATTTTATGAGAGATTTGTTGGCTCCTAGCCTGACGGATAATGTTGTTCTGATCAGGGTACTAAAATTCAACATAGGTAGATAATAAGAAGATAATTGATTTGCCTAAAAGATAAAAAGAACACACACCCACATGCACATATGCACACATGATAAAACATAACAAGTAGTAAAAATTAGAAGAACATTTGGTGCTCTCTCAAGGTGGGGGTCACAATATTTAGAGCTCTCATGCATAAGAGAGTTCATGCTTGATACATCAATCTTAAAAAGTTCTTTAAGAGTCAAAAAATATTTGGTGCTCCCTTGCTTCTACATAGGCAAGGTCTTGAGGCCAAATGCTTTGATATACCTGTGATTTAGTCAATAAATAAACTAGTAAAAATTAGAAGAATGCTGCATTATAAGTACTTAATCTATTTTAAATTTTACCTCAAAAAAATCTATTTCAATTTTGAGATCAGTTGATTGGCTTTTACAACCATATGGTGTGTTGCAATCATGACATATGGCTACTCATACTGAGCCTGTGTAATACTTGTTTAGGAATTTGACTCGAAACAGCAACTAAGGATTCAGGAGAGACAGATAGTGTCAAATATGTTTAGCCCTCCTACTGCTAACCAATCTTGGAGAAAAGTCTTGAGCATGGGAAATCTTCTGAATGGCCATGAACCAATCCTCAGAGAGATCATATTTTCCATGCGCGACAGAGTAAGTGGCAACCATTATGCATCCCGGACTCCAGCTGGTTTTGAGCAAGAGATTGAAACATATCGAATGTATATATGCGGGACCTCAAATGATCTTCGAGCTGCACTGTCTGTTGCCTCGTGTGATTAACGCTCCTCTCAAACAAGGTACATGTCTTGGACCCGACTTGTTCTTCTATGTATTATTAATTGTGGAAGATTATTGGGTTTCCCATGTGGGTCAATCGAATTATGATTGTTCGGATTTCCCTTGAAATTATATTGTTTTCTTTTTTGCTTCCATTGAAAAATGAAATATGATATGTTATCTCAGGCAAATGATAATGAGTTATGTTTTGGCTCTTGGGGGATTTAATTCTGAACTATGGATGAAATTTAGGAGCATGAGGCAATCACAGGAAACCAAAAACATCCAGGTAGGGCCAAAACCAATTGTACCATATAGTGCGTAGGGCTAGCTTCTTTATTGAATGTTAGACTTGTATGATATGCATTACTAGACAAGGACAAAGGAAAAGGCCAGCCTATGCACTCATGACAAAACTATACCCTACCCAGATAAGTTGTGATTCCTACTAAATCTATCCAGCGACCTGAAAACTACATTTCAAACACTTCATTTATGTTGACAAGGAAATTATTGTAAGCATCCCTAGCACAATGAACCGGCCATATCATAATTTAATTAAATTGTGATGTACTACTAGTTTTCTTTATATTTGTATATATTATAGTTCTCATTTAGCTTTAACTAAGAAGTAAAAGAACATTGATTTTTCTTGTATGCCATCCCCAACAAAGCAGTGGAAGATATAAATACATTATTTTCGGAGATAAGTGTTCTAGATTATGTGTTGTTGATGTGTATATGAAATTTTTGGAAGCATTGTAATTGGAGAGATATTTTGGGGCTTTTCTAAAGACAAGGTAAGGTTTTCATGACTTTTGTTTGTGTCATTATCACCACAAGGTGTGAGATTAGGGAAATAATTGGAATGTATTGGGCTCATAGGTTGGTTCATTTGGGTCAGTCGAGTGGTGATAATAAATAAAACAAAAGAAAAGACAAAAACACAAGACTGTATGTACTATGTAGGACACAGACACAAAGGTTATGGGGTGACTAATAAATAACCATTGTTTTGTTTCTGGTTGAATTTGGTGGGAAATGCATACACACCATCAGATAAGTTATCACAGCTCCACTCTAATGAAATTTACATGAGATTTTATCTTATGCACATTCAATTTTTTGAAATTATTGAGTAATTGTCCTCTGACTGAGAACCTACACTTTCTTCCAATCCGTCCAGAAGGGGGAGTAGAACCAGATTTCGATTATTAATTTGTGGACGTGGAAGTGACACCATTGTGGTCTTGGAAGTCTAAAATGCAGACTTGTTTCATGTCCTATATGATACATGTTTTTGGTCAACAAAATGATTAGACTTGGAGGACACACAGTGCTGGGCTTTATCGATGACATTCACAAGTAACTTGTCTTGTTCTGACATTTGGAATCCCACTCTGCACCCCCTCTCTCTTCGTCTTCTTATTTTAATCTAACTACTCTACTGCCTACTCTATATAGTTTATATGCTACCTAGCTTTTGTCTCATCTAATCTCGTATACACCTTTTTTTATGCTTTCATTTTTTTTTGGAGTAATATGATTTCATTTGATTGATTCATCATCTTCGTCGTTTCATCATCTGCTACTTGGGTGGTGACTAACTCTACTCAAGGTCCCCTGACGTGAATTATGTCACTTACCAGATGATTAATGCGTGTAATGAAAATGAAAGTGTGGAGTGATGTGGTGTCGTGTCGTATGAGTTACCATTTTTGATAAGACATACTTGGTGTATGTATATGCTTGTCTTGTCAATAATCCATCAATCCAACAACACAAACAGGACAGGTTACTATAACTGACCCCAAATATGTACCAGAATCATTTAATTTAATTATTCCCGGATATGAATATAAAAGTGTCACTTGCAACATGAATCACGGGCCATTCCGATGATCCTACCAATATGCCCACCAAGGCACCAAATACTAATATTCATTAGTGACGACTCAATTTAAATCTTTGGCAACATGTACGTACACAACTAAATTCGCCCGTGAAGGATATAACAACTTGTATTTAGTTGATTTGAAAAATGTTATTAATATTCGTCATCAATATTGGAAATGGAAGAGAAACTGGGAAGAGGCAGCCCAAGTTTCATTGACACACGCACTTGTTGTCTTTGAATTGTTTGACCCTAACCCACTCGGTCTCTCACCAGTCACCACCTCCATTTATTGCTTTCCAATTCATCACCACCCTACCAAGGTCTCCGTACGCTCCACGCTCTCTCTTCATTTATTGATGATCAATTAAGATTGAGGACAGGCGCGTGGGTGGAGGGACCGCCGTGACTAGCTCAAGTCCCCCTCTCGGGGCCACCATGTGATTTTTATCTCCAATAAATTCTGTCTCACAAGTAACCATTAATATTCAAGTATTTTTTTCCATTTGATGATGAAACGAAAGAGTCCTAGTTGGTTAAAACTCAGTCTATTTAAAAAATTGTTTTTATGAGCATGTTAGATTTGATTTGATCTTAGATAAAATATATTTGAAGGATAATAAAAAAAATTGTTTAGATTACAATTATTTTTACAAGTTCTCATATAAAATGATATGTTTATTATATTCATCACGTTGGAAAAAGTCTGCTCATCAGATTGACTTCATGATTGATAAATACACGCACCAATCCACATACTAGTATGATGTGTGCATACGCATGTAAAATCAATTAAATGTTTCTTTTTTATATTATACGTCCCATCCATACATCCATGATCAAAGCGCACTCGTCCCTCTCTCGGGCCTCGGCAGACTAGCTAGAGAGCCAAAAAGAACCCTTCTCAGCTCCTGATTCTCTTGACCTCCTTTCTCGTGAACAAACCATTTCATATCTTGTATTTGTCACTTTTCTGTGTACATATATACTCACGGCCAGCGGGTGCTGCGATTCATGGATTCGTCATCAGGGGCGGGTAATGCACCCGGGGAGGGCCCTCCTCCCGGGAGCTCAACGCCGCCGGCTCCGCCGAGTCGCTACGAGTCCCAGAAGAGGCGGGACTGGAACACTTTCCTGCAGTACCTGAAGAACCACAAGCCTCCTCTGACGCTGGCCCGGTGCAGCTGTGCGCACGTGATCGAGTTCATGAAGTACCTGGACCAGTTCGGCAAGACCAAGGTCCACTTATCCGGGTGCCCTTATTTCGGGGACCCGAACCCTCCGGCTCCGTGCGCGTGCCCGCTGAAGCAGGCTTGGGGCAGCCTGGACGCACTGATCGGACGGTTGAGAGCGGCGTACGAGGAGAGTGGTGGACGGCCGGAGTCGAATCCGTTCGGGGCGCGAGCGGTGAGGATTTACCTGCGGGAAGTGAGGGAAGGGCATGCCAAGGCCAGAGGGATTCCCTACGAGAAGAAGAAGCGAAAAAGACCCACCGTCGACGCAAATGCCACCGGCGTTGACCCTCCAACAACTACTACCACTACTAGCGTCGTATAGTCCAACTCCAATCTCCTCTTCATTTTATTTTAATTATGGTTTAGTTGTGATACAGTATGAAATATATAATTTTATTTGATCCAACTTCAACCTATAGATCGTTAACTATATTTGGTTGGAAATTCTTTTATTTTCATCTCCTTCCACTGAAACTAATATTTATATTCGGTAAGCTTTTTCGCAATCACGGTATAAGATTGGAGTCTAATATGTGTATTGCAAACTTAGCAGGCTATGTAGTTCGGTCATCTGCAAATTAATCTCTTCTCAGTTCTCATGCACACGTGCATCTATTCTCTTTCTCTTGCACATATTGATATTACATATACATGCAAACCTCTTCAGGTGGTCTCGCACCTATAGTTGATTCTATTTTCTTCTTTGCTTTCTGGGTTTTAGGTTCCTGAATATTTGGTCAATCATAATCATCATTAAGAGTGTAGTTTAATTGCCTATCAAGCTCTTTTCTTTTCCTTATAATTCTTCTCCCTCTTCCCCATCTCTATTCTCTAGCTTTATTTACATGATGAGAATAACATTTCTTTCGGTGAAAGCAACATTTATTAGTGAGACATATAGGAGCTAGGCCTATACTATTAGTAGCTAGCCTAGCATCATTGAGTTTGAGGGAAATAAATTGATGGATTAATTATAACTAGTGTAACCAACATGGCAGGCTTAGTGTGATAATGACCATTTGGCCAACCCAGCTCTTGCGTAGTTTCTCCATTCTTTTATCCTATATATATTATTGCATTACTGTATATTCTCTTGCACAATAGTCATGGAGACCTACCACCACCACCCGGGACCTAGCAGACAAAGCCCCATACCCAATATTTTAATTCCACCTCCATATCCAATAATATAAATCATGTTCTTTTATGATTTCTTCCATATCAATTAATTCATTGATTTTTAATATAGTTTACTTTTGTATCATTGATATATAGAGCGGGTCAGGGAATTTAGGGGGAGAGTGATCAAGTCCTCAATGCGGGCAATAGGGGCTATGTCACGAGGATCAGATTATAAAAAGCTTGCAATAAAATTTAAAGCAAAGACAAGAGCCTGAAAATGGGTTCTCAAATACTTGTTGAATGTATGTACTTGAAATTAAAAATAAATCATTTTCGTAACCGATAAAAGAATAGTCATTGGGGAGCAGTGGTTCCATTTATATGATCCCGAGTGGTCTTGTCAAGCACCCCGACACTGTACCCATTCATATTAGTACCGTCGCCCTTTCTTTGTATTGTATATAATTTGTTTTACTATCTAAATATCTAATGAGGAACTTATGTATATATATCATACATGAAGAAAATTTGCTCCAATATATTGCGTATTCTATTTTTACACGGGATGTTTTTGACGTGCCGGTTGGGAACGTGTTTCATACAAAAACAACGTTTGTGAAAAAACGTTTGCATGATGTAGATTCTAAGGTAAAACCATAAAAAATGTTACTGGCAATCATTGATGACGTAGGGGAGGGTGCTTCGAGATGAAAGAGATAGAAAAGCTTTTTCTTTCTTAATCTCCTTTTGCGATAGTGTAATAACAGTAGCACA